>JAUZNJ010028975.1:0-15706 GCA_034780135.1 Jordanella pulchra | reverse complement strand
CCATCCATCCATCCATCCATCCATCCATCCATCCATCCATCCATCCATCCATCTTCTCCCGCTTCACCCATCAGGGTCGCGATTAGGCCAGTGCCTATCTCCGGCAAGCTATGGGCGTAAGGCAGGGTACACCCAGGTCAGGACGCCAGTCTGTCGCAGGGCAACACATAGACACACAAAGTCGTACAACCATGCAGACACATACTCACACTAAGGGACAATTGAGCGATGCCAATTGACCTAACAGTCATGTTTTTGGACTGTGGGAGGAAGCCGGAGTACCCGGAGAGAACCCATGCATGCACGGGGGGAACATGCAAACTCCATGCAGAAAGACAACCTTCTTGCTGCAAGGCTTTCTCACCTCCCGACTGTAGGTTTATCTAGCAAATTATCACATCTTAACAAAATTAAATGGTATTTAGCAAGGTCATTTATGAGAAGCTGTTAGTTGAAGATTTTTAATATTACAGTCGTGTAAAAAAAGATAGGAAAAGCCAGGAAATAGTAGGTTATGTTGGAAGAAATGTTAACATACTGATATCTGAATAGTTTGGATATTTCAGAAGAGTTGCTTTATTGCAAATATTGACATTGTTTGAGTTCTTTTTAACTAAATATAAAAACAAAGACAGATATTCTGACAGAAGAAAATGTAATGTGGTATATTTACCTCCTTTGGTCGAAATAACATAAACAATATTCTTTCTTCACTCTCTGAGTAATTTCAATCTGTTTGGGGTCATTTTCATCCTTAAAGCTACAGTTCTGTTTCAGTTTTAATTTTCTTATAGATGGTCTCACATTTCTGATGATGCCCAATCAGTTAGAGAGTAGAGTATCTTTATCCTGAAGAGACTACAAGATAAAGACTCATAATGTCACTCAGGAACCCTGAGTCAGACCCTGAACAGGTGTTGTAAGCTGCTTACTGGTCCATAAGGGATGAGTTAACTACAGAGGAAAACATTGGTGTAATGCACAATTGTGATGACAAATGAAGGTGGTTATTTCCCTAAAGCATCATTTGGCACAGAAAAGTTGGTAGTCAATTCTGTGATTGTAATCTGGCCAGTACAGCTGTAGCAAATCATTCATAAACCACGACACTTGCAGCTCTAAGCCTCACAGTCGGCATGATGTTATTCAACTAAAACACTGTATATGATTTACACAGAAGTCCTGGTCTGGGGCTACATTCTCACCAATATACCAATCATGCTAAGGTATTTTTTTTTTTTTGCTTAGAAATAGGGGTTTGTACTTGATCATAGACAGGATCATACTTTTTCACATGACCCTATGATCAACCTCCATCTCTTAGGTCCTGTGTTTGGTCTATTGTATTTCTAAAATCATGACTTTCAGTTGTTGCACATGGTTTTTAGACTTTCAAATTTCTTATTTAGTCTATCCTTCTCAATAAAGAAAATAACTCAATGCTATTTTCTACTTAGCACTGAGTTGTAAATTCTTAACTACCTAGAGGACATGTTGAGAAATTAAAAATGACTAAAAAGCCTAGATTCTTGGAAACAAAATAAATGGATAGTTTGGCATGTTGTAAACCCCTTTCACAGTGCAACTGCAAGTAGGGTAGGAAAAAGGATTTGCAAGTAGAGCAAGATGATGTGTCTGTGTCTTGTTTTTCCATTTTTTTTTTCAACCACAAGGTCTATTGGGTGTGTTTGCTGTGATTATTAATATCTCAGGAAAGGTTTAGCTCAGAAATAACAAGAAAGGAATGTTGGTTTGTTCTTGTTTAAACTGAGAGAGTTCAATAGATACTGAACTCTGCGTCCCCATGTTGCTATGCTGCAATGAGCATGATTGACAGATGGAAGTGCAGGAGAAAGGTTAGAGGGGCTTTGGAGGCAGCTGAGGAACCATGGGAGGGGCTGATTGGGAGGTGGCGAACACATATCACACTCAAGATCATGTCACGCTGCCCATACCAATAGGTTCATACACAGACATCAACATGCAAATCTCTGCTTCAGTTATAAAAATCAACATCAGGGTAAAAAATATCATGGGGATTTATACGCAGTTCCTTCTTTGTACAGGAATAATTGATAAAAAGCACAATTACTCATATGCTGAGAGAGGCATGCACAGGCACACATGCGCTGGATCGTAGGTGAGAGGGAGCCCCCCTGCTTACTGAGCAGCTCGCCCGGGTCATTATCATCTGTGAACTACGACTCATGCTGACATCGTCTGGATGGCCAGTGATGATGGAGGGGCATGCTGCGACAGGCATTAGGTGACTCAAAAAAAGAGACTGGCAGGGGATGTCAGTTAGTGAGAACAAAACAAATGGCAAGAAAAACACGGACGTGTGCAGAGCACAAAAAGGAAGATTTGCAGGGAAATAGTAGCCAAGAGCTGGGCAGTGAGGAAAACATATGCAAGCCATCCAAGAGAAGAAAGGCAGGAAGGAAAAGGAAAACTGTGTGGCGGGGGGGGGGGTAATTTTTAGAAGAAATGACATAAAAAAGAATAAAAAAGTCAGAAAAACAGAAGCAAGACAAAAAGGAGAGGAAGCAATTTTATTTGGACAAAAAGCCCGGCATTAGGACACGCTCGATAGAGAGCCATGGTCTTGTCATCATGTCCCTTTTTTCTTCCAAGAACAACCTGTTTGATCTGTGCAGAGTAATATGGTGAACTGCAGGGGGTAACCACGGCATCAAAGGGAATTTAAACCACACACTGGCCTATTACTGCGTGCTCATGTGTCTGTGTCTCCGTCTTTCTAATCGAGACTGACTGCACGCGTGTCAGTGAGCATGCAGCACAGCGCAAAGCATGATTGTATCCATCTTGCAAAGTTTGCACAATTATCAAACAGCAGGTGCTCTTGGCACAATGTGTCTTAACTACCAATCAGAACTAGTACCCCTGTCTGTTCCATTATTGAGTGTAACAGGGGAAGTAATGGCAATGAGTTTCTCTTGATGATCCATGACAGCAAAGAGAGCAGGGTGGATGGGGTTGTTTTCTATTGAGCCCCTATAAGGCTTCACAAATCAGTAAACACACTCTGCTCTCTGGTGGAGGTAAGAGGTGTTGAGCAAGGTAAAAAAAAAAAAAAGAGGACAGGGAAGACAGACACCCCTGTCTGAAGAGTGTTGATCGATGGTCCATTCGGTGTGGCTAAGGGCTCACATGAATAAACATGGAACTGATGTTTGCTGCAGACATTCTGAATGCAAAGCTTTGATTCTGTAATAAGATGAGATTAAAAAATGTAACTGGAAAAATCTAATCTGATTATGGTTACTGCTCCAAGGAGATTGAGTCACAGCTCAATATTGATGTTCCAGGATTTACATTTTTGAACCATGGATTTTTCTGTCCCAGGTGAAAATAGATTGAAGAAAAACCACAAGCGACTACACCTTTCTCCCTTTCTTAGGGCCTTGAGTTTATTGTCTGCCCTATGGTATCTATACTATACAAAACAGAGGAGTTATGAAATGTATGTAAACACCTAATCAATAGTTTCAATCGACAGCACTGCAAAGGTTTATCAGGCCTTTCACAGTCTGTCTTATAGCTCAGCACAGTGAATTATGGACATTAATTCTCTCTCGTAATTATGAGAAATTGATTTTCCGGTTGAGCTTCTCCTAAAAGCGAGGCCCACACAAAAACCGATTCATTTTCGTGTGTTGGCGGACACTTTGGGGCTGTCATTGTGCAGGACAGCTTGCAAGGATTAGTGTCTGAATATGAAACACTGCTGAAAAATGAGCACATCAGATGTCACACATGATTCCTGCTTCCTTTGCACTCAGTGTACTTTTCCAAAAACATGTTTATTTACTGAATGACAAATGTGCTGTATTTTAATTAGAAATTATAGACTTTATACGGAAAATAGACACAGTTACCAATAAATTACACATGGATTTCACTTCAGTTGTATTTGATCTGCATTTAATCCCCCCTTGGTTCATATTAAATTGCTTCCGAGGCGTCTGATTTCCTTGTGCATTTTAAACCTATTGATCAATAGTTCTCCAGGCTTTCTGATGAATGTTACAAGTTTCTCTTTAGATGTTTACGGTCTTTTTAGCCATATTATGTACATACTGTATGTGGTACTCAGGAATATCATCATAGCCACTGACAGGTTGCTTGTCAATAAAGTGTTTGAGGCTGGAAAAATTAGAAAGCATAAGAATTTGAATGAATTCTGGCTTGTGATTGACAAATAATTAAAGCTTACTGGATGTTCTAAGTCTGTTGTAAATAGAGCTAAATGATTTAATGAGGAAGAAGGACCAATGTTCCTTGATACAAATGTGGCTCAAGGGTGTGGTGGTGTGGGTCAAATAAACAGCTGCTTCTGTTCTAACTGCAGAAGAAGCTTTTGCTGGTTCTGAAAAGGTGTGAAGAGTAGACAGCATCGCAAAATGTTGCTTAAAGTGTTTTATAGCACCAGGTGTGTCATAGAACCCTTGTTGCTCCAGTTAGCTCCTTTGAAGTGTCAACAATGGACTCTTAGCTAGCAGAACTGGACCTGAATTAAATGGAAAAAAGTGGTTGAGGAATAAAATGGTTATTGACAACACACATAGATTGCCAGGTTTCGTTCGTCACTTGCCGGAGGAACAAATAGCACCTGGAGCCACTATGAGAAGAAGACACGCTGGCAAAGCCAATGTGATCTTTTGGCCAATTTCTTTCTAAAAAACGTTGGGTCCTGTTGTTATTTTGACATGTACCCCCTTCATAAGCATTGTGTTGCAGAACATGTATCCCATTTTATTGAAGCAGCTGAAGTCTCACTCAGCAGGCTGATTCCCGCTGTCACAAAGCTGAATGATTCAGCAATAGTTTTGGGATCACAACAATGAGAATGACAGTTTGACTTAGCCTGCAAATTCCCTACATCTCAAGCCAATCCATAATCTGTGGGAATTTTCTGGACAAAGTAGACAGATCCATGGAAGCTGGACCTTGCATCTCACAGACTCCTGAGAACCTGTTGCTAATATCTTGGTGCTGCCATGTGCCATAGAACAACTTCACTGGAATTGATTGTGTGCATTGGCAGCAATAATAATAATAATAATAAATTTTATTTATAATGCACTTTACATTTGAAGCCAAATCTCTAAGTGCTAAAGTGCTAAGTGCAGCAAAAATATAACCGGTACCAAAGACAACAAAATTTTAGACACATGAAATGTAGTTTTATCCCAGACAGGGTGATTTCCTGAGAGCTACTATCGAAGGCCATATAGAGAATTTTTACTTTTTCTTTAAACTAAAAGAAGATACATCTCCCAGGGGGCTTGTCAGATTATTGTTGATGTATTTTCAGTTTTAAACACCTATAAAGTACTTGTGTATTTACCTGGCGTTTCTTTAGAATATATATATCTATAAAAACTATAAGAAAACAATGTTACATCAGAGATTACGCGTTCAGTGCAAATTTCTATTACTTCGTTAAACAGTAATAGTATTTTTTTCCACACACTATGATTAAATCTTATCATGCACAAAAGCAATCAACTTAGGAGAAAGGCAAGGTATTGTACTTATTTTTTAAATCAGTATTTGACACAACTGATTACAAAATCTGTAAGTTAAAGCATTACGTCATACAGTAGTGGTTCTGGAATGGATGAAACATTTGTGAACAAGGGTGATTATCGGTCATCATTCTTGGACATTGCTTGTGGTGTCCCCCAGGGGTTAGTACTGGAACCGATACTGTATAAGTAATCGAGTTTGTTTTGTTTGCAGATTATGCAAATATTATCTTTATAGGTGAGTAGCTTCAGGATGATATCCCACCAAAGGAGCTAAAATTAAAAAAAAAAAGACTTGACAAAACAAAAAAGGACCTTGAAAAACAAATATTTGATTCATGTTATTTGGAAAAAATAAAGGAAATAGATGGAGTAGAGGTGGAATGAGTAAATGAAATTAAATTCTTAGGTGTGATTATTGATTACAAGATCTTCTGGAAATCTCACATCAAACATGTTTAGACTAAATTATCTAGAAGAATCTCAAGCAGCCCCTCCTTCAGCTCTGCTCGGGGAAGCCTCAGGCGTTCCCAGACCAGGTGAGAGACATAGTCCCTCCAGTGTGTCTTGGGTTGTTCTCTGGGCCTCCTCCTAGTGGGAGGTGGCATGGAACACCTCCCGAGGGAGGCATCCATGGGACATTCTGAGCCACCACAGCTGACTCCTCTCATGTGTAGGAGAAGCGGCTCCTCCTAAGAATCGCAATTCTTAGTTAAGCAAATCCTTTTCTAAATTATAAAGCTTTAAATGTTTTTCACTGTTTACTGTTCTGTTTCACCAAGACATCACTCAAACTGCTACGCCCGCTGCAGAAAAGAGCCATCAGGATAATTCAAACGGCTAGCTATCATGACCACATTATTCCATAATTCATTTATTCCTGCTTGCTCAAATTCCCTGATCAGGTAGAATTTTAAAACTCAAAATTAATGTGTAAAACTAGAAGTAAACAGCTATCAGACAGCATACAAAAACATTTTGTTAAGAGAAAGGGAGGGTATAATTACAGGGATGATCTAAACTTTAAAATCACATGTGCTCAAACAAACATGAATATAATGTGCATTTCAATAGTTGCTGTGAAAGTATGAAACAAGCTCAGTGTTGAATAAAAGTGATGTCCAACCATGAGACTTTATAACAAACTCAAACTGATTTTCTTAAAAAAGTATATGAGAAGGAAAAGGGGCAATGAACAGAAATGGTTGTGGTCATGTGGGCTATGGGTAATACCTGTATGAATGAAAATTTGTGTAGGCACATGTGAATGCGTTCATGTTAGTTTATATCTATAATTAAATAGGTTTTACTTCTTTATACCCCTTTTCACACATAAACACAAAATTATACATAGATTTATATATTTCATTATTTATAAATAATCTTTGCATGTGTTGAACTTGTTGGGTTTTTTTTGTTTTGTTTTTAATTAATTAAGCATCTGAAATAAAGACATTCATAGATCAGTTTTAAAGTTTCAAGAGATACCTGTTGGGTCTACCTTTCATAAATGCAGTGGTTAGACCATTCAAGTCATAATGGGTAGATAAGGTCAAACAATTATTGATGTTAAGTCTGAATGTATGAACACTAAAACATTTAAACTAGACCATCATAAAATAAGATAATCAATTAATCAATATTTCCATATTGTGTAATATGTTAAAAAACATAATTTACTGTTTGTCCACTATCAAGAAAATGTGGAAATATCTAATTACTCACATAACAGCTATTAAAACATGTCAGTTTCCTGTTAAACATAGATTAATATGAAGGATGTTTTATATTGCAAAAGAGGTTTTAGGTAAGTTTTCTTGAACTCAGTACCTTGTAAATTATGGGTCCTAATTTCTAACATAATAATTGTTTCTCACTATACCCCTAATTTTGCATGAGTGTCATAATGATCACTAGATGATGAAAGGACCAGAGCTTCGATCCTTCACCCCATTGAAGCTTCACTAAGGCAGGACTTTGTTCATTTTTTTTTAGCACAGGTGTGTGTGTGTGATTTTGGTTCTGCCATCACAAATCATGTTGGCTGGTAAGAGTTATCGGCTGACAGAGAAATATTAGCTAATTAATGCGTGAATTATTGTAATTACGACCTCATTAGCACACCTGATTATGCTTAATATATCATGGTGATTATAGCAGGACATGCTAATTTAGAAAGTTACAAAGCTCGAATAGGGACAGGCAATGGGGGGGCAGCGAACATGCTAGAGTTAAAGGGCATGGCCTCTTAGCTTAGGCCAAAACACTCTTATTTATCGTTATTTTTCTGACTTTAAATCACATCAAAACCACAGTACCCTATCTGTTCATGGTTTGTTCTTGTTACGTGTTAAGAAAATACTATTGCTTTTGAGATTTTTTGACCAAGCATAAAAAATTTGCATTAACCTTAAACCGGCTCCAATGTAACATAGTTTTTAGATACATATTGTAAAGGAATGCAAGGTAAATACACAAGTACTTGTGGGTTTAAAACAGATCTGCTTTTCTGAATGTTGCTCTCCTTGTCCAGCCTGTCAGTTTAGGTAGATTGTCAAATTAATTCAGCTGAAAAATACTTAATTGATCCCAAAGGGAACTTAAATGCTGTCGTAACTTTTGCTCTTTCCATATCCAGATTATAGATTCAACTATGATTGTAGCCCAGGGGGGTGTTATAACCTAGTCCTGTTTTAAATTTCCTTACAACTTTCTCTTTGCCCCCTTTGTTGTGTTCATTGATTATCCTAAGGATGTCTGTCGACTAAACTTTGGTGATAGTTAGAATAAAATTAAAATGTACAGTTAGACCATATTAAGTTACATCCCTACTGAAGACAATTAATTACATTGGATTTTCTTTAGGTTTATCAGGGTAAAGGGACAAATTTCTCACAGACACACACATGTTTTAGAAACTTTCTTCATTTTTTTTTCACTACTATGTTTTGACCACTTTTTGAGGGTCCATCAACTAAAAAATTGAATAGTCATTACAGGGGTTTGTTGCTAAAATATAAAAAACCTTAAGAAATGAGAAATACTTTTGCAGGGTCACTATAAAAGTGACTCAGATTCTTTGGGTCCCAATAATCAAAACACATTTCTTCCAAAGACTGGGACCATTGAGGGCAGGCTGAGTGGTTAAAAACGATTCGTCATACTTCCACATTATAAGGAAGCAGTTCAAAAAGTGTATGTTAAACTAGATGCTAGATTAAATCTACTTCAGAGGCAACCTAAGGCACATCAGAGCTACAATGATAGATGGACGGATGGAAAAATATCACATATATTAGTCCTTAATTTGATTCATATTGAATTCAAAGTTGTATGTGTGCTACACTGTGCTCTGTTCACATGTAACGCGCTAGCATGTCAGGCATTTATCTTTGGCCTTTCATATTGTAGCAGCCAAAGCCCGAGCATTCACCTCGAGTGTCTTTCTGAGATGCCAGAGGGTCCTGTTGTAGCAGTTCATGAAACATAGAAGGCTTGTTGTTGTAAGCCAGTCATCTGGTGAGTCCATCCTGTTTCCAGATTACAGATAATCACTACCTTCATGCAAAACTGCACGACTCTTTTTAATGAAAAAACAATTTGTTCAAAACACCCCTAAGCCTACGATTGTTTCAAAGCACTTGAAATAGAATTAGATTCAGCTGATTTCAGTGTTCTGTATTTTCACTATTTGTGTCACTGATCGTGTCAGAAAACATGTTCATTTAACTTCCATGTATCCCCATTTCTCCCACTTATTCCGTCAGGGTCACCCTGGACAGGGCACCAGTCTGTCGCAGGGCAACACAGAGACATACAAAGATGTACAACCTTGCACACACACACCTAGGGACAATTTAGAGATGCCAGTTAACCTAACAGTCATATTTTTAGACTGTGGGAGGAAGCCAGAGTACCCAGAGAGAATCCACGAATACATGGGGAGAACATGCAAACTCCATGCAGAAAGACCCTGGGAATCGAATATTCTTAATTATTATTAATCAGCCAGTACGAATTTGTTTTTAACAATATTTTTAAAAACTTTACAAGAACATTTTAGACATTTATATAACCCCACGTGTTTACCTGTCACTACAAGTAAGAGTGCACAGGTTGAAACCTCTGTTTCCCTTAAAGATGCATTCATTCTTCATGGGAACTAGTTCAACAAGGAACTAAGAACATTCCTCTGAGATGTTGGTCCATATTGACATGACACTTTACTGCACTCTCAAATCATCTGTTGACTAATCATAACTTTATAGTTCCATCATATTCTAAAAGAATTTTAATGGATTAAGATCTAGGGAGTGTTCATGTCATTAGAATACAGTGAACTTCTTTTCATGTTCAGGAAATCAAATAACGATTATATGAGTTTAAGACATTCTAGAAGCAGCCCTCACAGTGGTAATTAAGAAAGGGAAAGGTTTCAATATGAAGGTAGACTGTTGTTTTTAAACTATAATCCGCTGATGCTTTGTGAGCCCAGAAAACACCCTCCTACAATTATACATCCAGCAACCTAATGTATTGACACAAGGCAGGTTGGATCTTTGCTTGACCTTATCATCTGACACGTGCTGATGAAATTATTCAAGTTTAGTTTGAAATATTCAGTTTTACAAAGCTTGCTGGCTTCTTACATGAGTTTGCCACAAAGTTAACTTATACAGCTTGAGGGGAGGTTAGGGTTCCAGCCTAGAGATCAAGACAAAGTGCCATCTCTCAAGCAATCAATGCCCTGAGAACATGAGGGAAAAAAAGAAAAGAATGTCAGTGCTCCCCCTTAGCACTTTTTTCATCCTCACCTAGTGACTTTGTCAAACCGGTGTGATAAATCTTTTAACGGAATTAATACATATGTACCTAAAACAGAGAATAATTTACATCAAATCTGTTATTGTTAAAAGCTGAAGAATAATCTATTATCTTTGTGGTATACAGCTATTATGGCTGCTGGTGAAAAGATGTCATTATTTTTTATGATGCATCATGCTCTCCAAATGCAAAATTGTAATCTTGATATCTATATATATTTGATCTTACTTCTTATATATCTTGGGTATTTTTTAAAGACTATACAACATCTTTAATTTAAAAGTGGACTTTTACTAAACCCCATCGTCTACAAGACTAAGCTATTTTTTACCCCTTTATTGTCTATTTAGTTTTATCTTTAAGGTTATTTATGCTGTAGATTTTAAAAACAACTGCAACAATGACCAAAAGGCAATAGACAGGTTTTTTAATAGGACTGAAACTGATTGCTGCACAGAGACGATAACGTTATGAATTACAATTATTAAACACAAATGACACATTTTGCTGTTATTATTTTTATTTTATTTTCTTATTCATTTAATACCTTTTTTTGTCAGTTTTCTTCCATCTCATCCTCTATTCTTTACACCAGCCTAAAGAGATGCTGAGTTTTTAATCCCTGGTTTATTCATTGAGTTGATTACAAGTTTCTTTATACCACTTACTGTAAACACATTTTTTACTTTTAAAAGTAGCTTGAAGCTTCAATTTCTGCAAGTCATAGTTGTGTCCCTGGTCCTAGATGCCTGGATCAAATACCAAAAGACTTTCCTTAGAGTGCAATAAAGCTCTAGAGAGCTTAACTGCATCAAACTCTGGAGGAACCCAGTATTTTAGTTTTAGACCTCTGCTCCATTTTATTCTTGTGCTAAGAGTTTTTTACTTATTTTTATTTTTTTGGGGGGGGGGGGTATGTTCTTTGTGTAACGGATTAGATTGCTTTTAGTTTTTTTTAGCTTAGTGAGATTCCCTTGTGTCCTATTATATCACTGTGTTTATCAGTCACCTTCCCTCGGTTTCCCAGCTGAGTTTCTTCCCCAGCTGCCTAACATCCTCCTGATTAATCACACCTGGATGTAATGCCACTCATCAGCCCTCCCAGTGGGTAAAAGTCTGTTCGTTTCCCCTCACCTTCTTGCTTCATTCTCCTGTTCTCTTGAGTCAGATGTCTTCCATTCTGGTTTCACCGTGCTCCAATTGCTTCACCTTTTTCCAATTTGTTCATTCTGCAACTCTCTCTGGATACCTGCTCTGTGTTTTTAAATCCTTTCCATAATACATTTTATCACCACTAACATTAGCTGACCTCACTACCAACCAAGACAACAATATCTGTCTGAATGTAATAGGTTCCTGCTATGTGAGTAAGGTCTAATAAACTGCCCAGTGAGTATAGATAGATAAATGAATGGAAAGATTATATTGTTATATAACTGCCTAGACACAAGTGTGTTATTGTTCTTTCAAGCATTTTCAGTGAATTTCCATACATAGGGGGGAAATATTACTTGTCCCTGCGTGGCTTCTCATGTGTAACCTCCATCGCCAGGCCAATTCTCACAATAACCATTTGTTAAGAGTAATGGCCATGGTTAAAGTGAACTGAAGTTTCACCATCTCATGCATGGGAGCTTGTCAGCAATCAGGGAAAATGACTCAGAGGCACATTTGACGTGATTCCCTCTCCCCTGATGAAATTAGCTGAGTGAAGATGGAAATTTACATCTGAGGTATTGATACGACAGCAAATCAAAAGAGGCAAGAAAAATATATTGTGAAGTAGTTTAAATATATAGGTTATGGAAATGTGGATGATTCTATTTAGGAAAAAATAAACAGAAATGTGATTATTCAAGATACTTTTTACTTTGACTTGCTAGTTCTGTTCTTCACCCCCAGAAAGGATAATTTACTTCACTTTGTGTAGAGTTCATACAAGACGGCACAAAGTTAACTCTGAAAGGCTCAGCTCCACCCTTAACTATATATTGATCTTATCTGCGCAATTTAAAAAACTACCTCTCTTGCCTCCAGCTTGGATCCCTGGAGTGTGAGAGTACAGTCTCATCATACATATTGTGCGGACACACAACACATGAAATGCAACACATTTTTTGCACAAACACACACTGACTATGTGAATAAACGTGGACCAGTGGGGAGGAGGGAGGGATACACTCGAATACATGACTAATAGACTGTCGACACAGATAAATGACTTTTTAAGCAACAGAAAATTGCTCTATGTTCCATTCAGTGAACACTAGTTTCCTCACTTCTCTCACTCCGTCTTCCTTCTCTCTTTTCTGCTTCTTTTCGCTTCCTATTTTTTCTGCTCACTGTTCATCATATCTCCATCCTCACACCCTCTTTATCTCCACACCCCTGCACCACTGGGTCCTTTCTCTTCTGCCAAGCTCTCTTATTCCTGCTTCACTGTACTTCTATTCACTTTTCCAGGACCGTGTTGCCAAAGCAACAAGTAGCAGAGGTTTGAGAGTGTTGGCTTTTTTTTCCTTCCTTTATTTGGACTGGTAAAGTGGGGGAAGATCTGAGATGCAACACGAGTGGAATTAAGCAAATTGCGTTTTGTTACAGCACTTTTAAGAGAGCAAAGGCATTTTTTTTACAGAACCATTAAAGATATTTGTTCCATCTTGATTGTGTTGCAGCAAATTTGAAAAAATAGGGTGTTTATCCGGGTTTACACACAGCTCGTTTTTAAGTAGTAAAAACAGATATACATCATATAAATATATAAAAAATACAGCTATTACTTGAGGCTGAATCATCATACGTAATTTATTAACCGAATAGCACTTGAAAAATTCATCTGCAACTGAGTCAATAATGTAAATATTACAATTTTTACTCAGGCAACATCAATACTTGTACTTATTTCTATTGCAAAGTGATGGGAAGAAAATTACATCAAAAAATACATTTTATTTACAAACTTATTGGAAACTATAATTAATGAAACTAAACAATATGAAGTGAACTTTTTCAATGTAATGTAAGGCATTTAAAGTTTTGATAAAGAAAATGACTTTCTACTTGACCAGGGTATAGATATGACCACGCAAAAGGCCTTTTCCTCTTAGCAACTCTCACAAAATGTGTAAGAAAGGAGAACAAACCGTTCAAATAAGGTTGATTTGTTATATATTTCTAAATCAAACAACTGAAACATAACTGAGCTACAGAGCTGGAGGTGTTTGTGGAGAGGGAAGTCTGGGAGTCTCTGCTGAGACTGCTGGCCCCGCCGGATAAATCGGAAGACGAGGAGAGCAAGTAATATAACTGAAACAAGAAATGATCAGCTCATCTAAAATTGGCAGCTATTTACAGTCAGAAAATGAATTAAAAGGTCAATACAACTGTGCTACGGTTGCAAAGGATGCAAATTTACTTTGCCACATTGCACACCTGCAAAGTAAGCAGGAAGGTGAGGGAAGTCATGGAAACCTCTAAAACTAAATTAGGGTCTTTAAGTGTCAAAAACAACTATTTTTCTTAAGGGTTTCCTTGTAACAAAAACAATCAAAAGCACATGCGGCCGACCTTGGATTTTTTTTGTGTGATAATCTGAACAGTCTTTGAACAGGAAATGGGCCCAGGGGTCTTCAAAAGGAAAAGGTACAAATCAGAACAGAGTAAAATAAATATAACACCTAAATTACATTAAAAGATAAAAAGAAAAGAAGATAGCATAAAGAAAGAGATTATTATGTGTTTTACTCAAAGCAAGAAGTCTAAGTCGCAATAAAATAGTAACAAATGACTTCTGGCCTTTTTTTGAAGATCTCACACAAACACAAAAAATAACAAGAGAAAAAAGGGCAAAAACATAAACATATCTTTTTTTTTTGTTGATTCATGTAAAACAACCTCATGGTAAAAAAATGTGTTTCTAAACTAAATTAGACACTAAAAGCTAAATTCTACGTCATAACAGTCACAAAAAGTCTAATAAACCGAAGAATTAATTAGCAAAGGTGAACAGACAAGAAGAGTGGAAATATGCATGTAATGCTGAAGACCTGAAACAAACACATCATTAAAAAGGTTTGTTAGAAATCTTGAAGATTAGAAAGACTTTGTCTTAAATGCTAGTCCCTCTAAGTTTAGAAATTTGAAGAAAACTGTTCATGGGTTCATTCTCTTTGTGTATCACTGCTTCAGTCTCTTAGGTTTCTTCAACATATAATAAACATATAAGTATGTTAAATACATTAATTATATGGTAACAGGAACTTAAATGCAAATTGAAAGTGTGTTTGAGAAAGGAACACATTCGATTAATGCTGCAGTAATGTAGACACCATCAAACTCTTGACTGGATGTTGGTGCCAAAGGAAAATATAATGGGTCGTTAAAGTTTGTGGTATTTTGTCCTGAGGGTGTAAGTTTCACATTTTATTACAGTCAGACTGATGATTCTTTTAAATCTAAGAAAATGTGTTTACTTTATCAATGTTGGAGTAAATCTTTGTTTCAAAGGCATGCTTTTAAACAAGCAGCGGTTGTCCTAATGTGCAGCACAGCAAAAATGGCACAGAAACACATGCAGGAAAACACTGTTTCATTAAAAACACTGCATAACAAGAAAAATCAATGTGTAGAGACCAATAAGAAAAAAAGGAAAGCTATTCCAAAAACCAAAAATACTCCAAAGACATTAAAACATTAAAAGAGCAAAGAACAAGGAAAAAATCCAGGTATCAAAACAATGCAAGAAGAAAATTTCATTACTGCAATGTGCTTTTTGGTTTTCCTGGTCTCTTAGAAAAATGTGCACTATATTTAATAGTTCTTATTTATTTCTCAAGTTGAATTAATGATCTGAAATGTTATTTTAGAGTTAAGGTCTTGAACATGTATGATTAATCTCATACTCCTTTCCCACTGGCCAAAAAAACTCGAAGGGGGGGAAGGTTTGTCTACACTCACACACAATAAATACTTCATTATATACAGGAAACTTTGAGACCAGAGGATGTAACAACTCCAAAACTTGCAGTCATTTTTGGCTGTTGGCAACTTGACGGCACTTCTATGAGGGATGCAGGAGCAGTGAACTGTCAACGCTTTTTTTCAAGCAAAAATAGCCGAACACTTAAGAAATGTATACAGTTTTTATTTTGTTGTGGCAAGCCTAAAATATACAGCTATATATACATATAAAGATACTTTGTAAACTCTATTTGAATATGTTAAGGGTGTCATGATCCGCTTGTCTTGATATTATTTTTGAAGTTTCCTGTTGTTCTCTGTGTTCCCTGTGTCCTCTTATTGCTCCCAGGTGTGTCTTGTTCCCCTGATTG
>JAUZNJ010028974.1:0-15707 GCA_034780135.1 Jordanella pulchra | reverse complement strand
ATTTCATCAAGTCAGTCTAGTCTTAACCTGATGACTTGAATGGAGTCTGGTGTGCTACTGCTTGGGTGGAAAGAAAACCAGCAGCCACACGGCCCTTTGTGGAACCAGTTTGAGACCCCTGATTTAAATAAATCATGAGATGCTTGATATTTTATATCCTCTGGTCAATATTTCTGACAAGAGGAATGAACGGATCTGTACTGGTTGAGGGTAATTTGATATCAGAAGATGAAATATTAGAACCTTTTAATGATCCCCAGCTCCTGTTAGCCAATCACAATCCTTCGATTGAGATTTCGCCTTGTTCTTAGAGTTGGTGATTAAGATGATCACTTAGTTTCGGGTCTCGAAACATTAAGCTGAATAACAAAACTGAAAACAGTTATATTTATTTATGTTGCAAATGTGAGAATAAAACAGTAATTAAAGCAGGAAAGAAACAATGATTTGTGTTGTCATTACCATTTATTTTTATTTTTTTCTCTTTTTAATCCACCACCAGAATTATGAGTCTCTTTCCTTGTTGATTTGTAGGTTTGAGGATGAAACTGTTTAAGGGTTATACAGCACATTGGGTCCTTTGCTATCCTGTGTCTGTTTAAATTCATCCATTTTATATCTATATTCCTTTTCTTCAGCTTTAATGTCTACTTTTATGTAACTCGAGAAATTTACTGCAGTTTTCTATTAATTTTATTTATTTAGAGCCAATTCACAGAACATGTCATCTTAAGGCCCTTTACAGAGATTGCCCAGTCAGATCATGAAGTCAGATTGGTTAAAAGTTTTCTGTTTAAGGAAAACCAGCTGACAGCATAAAGTCTCTGACTTTGCAGGATTCACTCTTCCTGGATGAGCATGTGGCGGCAGTAGGCATCCACCTGTGTTGTGTCTTCAACTCTACAGCCATCCCTCACATTGAGCATGCATGCAGTAACAGTGGAGAGGAAAAGCCTATTTTAACAGGAGGAAATCCTCAATAATTCCCTGTCTCCTTTTCTAAAAGCTTTTTGTCTTTTTAAGCAGTTCCTTCAGATCACTTGTGATCCAGTCTATTATTTGGGAGGTTTTTTACGGTTTTGGTAGGGATGATGTTATCCACATAGAAGTTTATGTAGTTATTCACACACTCAATCATTGCATTGATGTCCTCTCCATGTGACTGACACAATGCATCCCAGTCTGTAGCTTCAAAACAACCCTGCAGGGATTCTCACGTTTCTTGTGACCATCTTTTTACAGTTCTTTTTAATGCAGGTTGTCACTTATAAAGTGGCTTGTACTCTTCTGAGTAGCGAAAAACAAGATTGTAATTTGGTTTCCCAAAAGGAGGTCTTATTTCAGAGATGTAGGAGTCCCTTGCATAAAACAAGTCCCAATGTCTTGTTTTCTCTGGTACAGCAGCTGATAAACTGTTGGAACATTGGCAGTGTAGCAGACAGTGAGGCATGATTAAAACAACAACAGAACTGATTATATCTCATGCAGTGTCGACAACAGAAGGTGGAATGTAAACAGTTACCAAAAGAACACTGGTAAACTCTCAGAGCAAATAATATTGACATGAACCAACTTTTCCATGAAGACACATCATGACAAAGTTTTTTTAAAAAAAGAATATTAGAAAGAAAGAGAATATTAGAATCAAGCTTAATTTAAATCAGAGGGTATCTTGTGAAAATCTTGAGCTGTTTAAATCAGTTTTACATTTTCTTGAAATGAAGAATAAAATGTTCCTCTGAAAGCTGTGCTTTAGGAGTTTTGATGTTCACTTTTTCTTATTATTCTTATGGTTTATGTATTGATACATATTGTAAATGTTAAAAGCGAAAATGAGATCCATTTAAATCAGCATGGACCAAAGACTTACTGTCTGGGACCGCTGGGTTCTGAGGAGGGAAGAGGAACGTCTGTCTCCCTGGTCCAGGACGGTAGAGTGATGTGGATCTCCAGGGAGGCCCCCACTCAGGCTTTGTCCTAACCAGTCAGGGACCCTTCTCTCAGATGGCTGGAAGGGGAAAATGTAAAACAGCATCACAGACCGAAAAGCAGCAGATTTCTGATACTAAGAAGATGTTGTTCAGCTACCTGGTAGATGCTAAGGGGCAGCTTGGGGGCAGAAGTCTCGCTGATGTTGATGGTGCTGCTTTCCGTCGAGTCACACTCCATGATGGTGAGTATCTTTAGGTCACATGGAGCTGGAGGCAGGTGGAGGTGGGTTAGCCGCGCCTTTTTCAGGTGATGGAAGTCTCCTTCAGTGAGAGTGTACCTGAGGTTGAGGGATAAAGCTCTGATATCTGTCCATCAAACCAAAAAATAATATCAAATTCCTGTTTGGTCAGATGAACGTTACCTGCGTCCTTTTTCCTGTGTGTTTTTTTCCTGTTCATACAGTGCAGATTCATTGAAGGAGACTCTGCGGCCAGTGGAGGCAGTGGAAACAAATCGGTCCGGCTCTCCATCATGACAGCTTGATGCTGACAGAGCATCAGACTCATCCAGACGAATAGTGATCTCTGAGCAACAAGGACACACAAGTGAAGAGGAAAAGAGGAGCCTGTGACAACATTTAACCAGAGAGTATGTGTGAAACTGGAAAAATAAAAAAGCACAGCACTGACCTTGTGTGGGCTGAGAGTCTTCAGCATAAGTTGTGTTTGTTTTCTCAGGGTCATCGCTCGCTCTGAAAGGAGATGAGTTTTACTTTGTGCTTTAAAACAGAAGCAGTGCTCTGTTGCATTGTGGATTTCAACTTCTCACATCCCACTCATGTTTTAATTACTTCAACCCCATAGAGACCCCTCCATAGATAAAGCCAGACCAGACATGGAGGACCTACCTGGAATATCGTCTTCCGCCCAAGCAGCAGCGGTGACAGAAGAGCAGCAGCAAGGAGAGCAGGACCAGTGTCCCCCCAGCAAAGACGCTCAGCAGCACCAGCAGCAGCACATAGTTCTCCACTTGGCCGGCTGACACGGGCGCATCCTGCTGCTGAGCAAAACAACAAGGGATTTTCATAGATTGCCCTGTATTTAGCTCCAATTATCTTCACTTCAGCTCTGACAAGCTTCCATGTCGCTGCTAGAGAAAAGCATCCCAAAACATGGTATGTCAAGGTTATGTGCAACGTTAGATTTTGCAAGACTTAATTTTTTTGAAGGTTGATTAAGCACATAACATCTTAGTCTAATTTTGTGTCTTTCTGTGTCTTTTTCCTTGATTGTTCTCTAACCAAAACAGGATCTTCTATGTTTTTTTTAGTTCTTTATTTTATTTTGCCACTCTTCCATAGAGGCCGGGGGTCTTATTTTCAAATTTTGCATACTCGCGCACTTACCACTTTCCACTCAATTGTTGTGATCTACAAAAAACAAACATCAGCACATCTATTCCTGCCTCAGTTAAACTTTTTGCTCTCTCTTCCTTGGTTGTCATTGGTAACCAATGAAGTACCGTTGATCAACTGGTTCATTTAGATAAACTATAAACAATTAAATTAAATTAAAAATTATAATTATAAATTATATAATTATTTAATAAATAAATAATAATAAAATTATATAATAAATATGATTATAAATTATAATTATATTATAATTAAATTAAAACAATAACGACATTAACAGGGTGTTTTGTATGGAGCATTTAAGGTTAAATGTGGGGGTGAAGAGGGCTGAACATCAAGTGGAGCTTTTTAGGCAAACTTTGAGGTAGTTATGCTCTAAATAGGGACATTGCTTGATTTTATGCACATGGTTTTTTTAAACCCGAAAGACCCGAATGAAGAAGAATTTGCATGGGTATAAACCAGAATGTTCTTTGATATTTTAGGGTGGATCCTGCCCATTGTTTAATAAATGAAACCCAAGATATGTGGATAGAGCTTATAGTTCTACTACAGTTCCTCCAGAGTCACTATGGGCCTGTTGGCTGATTATCTGATCTGATATCTGATTAAGTGATCTACTTGCCCAGCCTGTAAGTTTGAATGGAAGTCTATACTGGTGCAATAGTCCTTTCAGTTTCAAAAGATGGATTCAACAATGCTCCATGAGATGTCTAAAGCTTGAGATATTAGTTTCTAACTTAAATCTGCTTTAAACTTATCCGCAAATTTCTCCTTGACCTGTCTGCTGTGTACCTTCATCTTCATGTTGCTTTTTGTTCCCTAAGGTAATCCAAAAGTAAAATACTAAATAGATAAATAAAGTCTGATGCCTCCACAGAACATTTCTATTTATACTGAGATTAGATTACATGACTCCTGAATGGAGCTCGTTGCAGTGTATTTTATCATGGTCGAATGCAGTAAAGGTGGTCGAATGCAGCCAATAAGAACACTTGCAACCATGTTTAGATTCTTTTAAAAGGCTTTTGAAAGGCTATCGACTTTGTGAACAGGCACAACTTTGTTTTGGTCTAAAAAAAACACAAAAGAATTAAAAAATCCCTGATGTGTTTTTAACTTGACCAGATGATGAAAAAGGTCAAAAGGCTGTAAATGCGTTTGAAATTTCCTATGCATGTCTATTTATGAGCTAGGAGGTACTTTTTAGCAATATTCTGAAGAAATAAAAAACATTTTCAGCAAATCAGAGCTATAAAGTGACAGGGACATAATTAAATCCCATTTAAATGTGAGCTACACAGAACAGTGGAGTCACCAGGCTCCCACGAGAGAGTGAGTGAGATACATTTGTTTCCAACAGGGCAGAGATTTTACCAAATTACACAGTGTAATCCTGTTACCAGCTGTGCGTGGGTTGGGACACATCCCTGGTTTCCTTTTTCCTTTTCTGGACACTTTCCGTTTCTATGCATTCAAATGAAATGGTCTGTGAAAGACTCCTAACCAGCAACATCCACACTGATATGTTCAGCTATGCATTATGGAATGGATAAAAGTTAAGAAAACACCCTGAAATAGAACAGCACATGAAAGCTCATTGATGGCATTTAGAAATCAGATCTTTCATCTATAAATATCACTCAGTGCACTAATCACTTTGATCTTCTCTGTACTGATATTACATGGATTGTGGCACACTTATTTCATTTCCACTTCTTGCATTCACCTGTTATCTCTGCAACTTCTAACTAATTGATTTTAGCCACTCAGGGGGATACATTTCCCCACTGTTGTGTTTTGTTAGAGGGAACATGGTGGCACAATTCATTCGGATGGAACTTTTTTTCCAAAGGGCCACGCATCAGTGAGGATTCTCTTTGTGGCATTACGCTGTCAGCTGTAAGCACCATAATACTTAATGAGTGGAATTAACACCGGGAGACTCTAAGTCCTTGCATCCTCGCTGCAAACTCTAACCCATATACACACTGTCTGCTCGTTCACACGCAGACGAAGACAACCAACTGCCCTCTTTTGATTAATACACTCAGTCTCGGCTGAGCGGGGCTGCTGATGCTAATCGAAACGTCAGCAAGACCCTAATTCAATTTCCCAACTCTTCTCAATGAGAGGGAAATGAGGCTTTTGCAGGCTAAAAAAGGAAATCAGAGGAGGAAGAGGAGGAGGAGGATGCCGACGCACATGAGCAATCCCCACTGAAGACTTTGCTGGCTCTTCTCTGAGTGTCAGATTCAGAATAGAGTGGAGAATAAATGGACTTCTTTTGCCAACAACAACAGAATATTAATCAATTTCAATCTTTTATTTCATTTATTTATAGATTTACTTAAAACACGCTTTATTATATCCAAATTAGGAGACCAAAGTATAAAGTGAAGTCTTAAAACTACTCAAAAAAAAAATAAGAGAGACAAAAATAACAATTTAGTTACAATTTTCAAAATGTGTTATTTTAAAGACTGTATTGTGTTTTGTACGTTAATAATGGTTATAGGGCATTTAGAGGAAAACACACACACAGAGTATCACAAATGCTTCACTATACTTAACAATGGCTGTGAAGGATTACTCCTCCATTCATCCTTTGTTTTTGATCCAAACTCACAGTGACTGTAGATTTGGACATATGTACGATATGCTTTGAAGATCATTGCACAACTTGAATGGTATGTTTGCTGAGGTGCAGGTAGAAATGGCCCACCATGTCACAACATATAAACTTCTAAAGGAAACAGGAAGTGATGGACACTCTGATCTTTATACAATTGTAAAGTATTAGTTAAAGAAATGCTTGATTTTAATTTAAATCATAGAATTACACTTAAAAATTATGGTGCAAGTTATTTTTCTAAAATGAATTATTTTTTTAACCATTTAAAAAAAACACTGGATAAATGACTTGAAAACAAAGCTTACCTTAAAAAAGTATATAATAAAAAAAACAGCATGTTTTGCAAAAACAGAAAACGTTTTTTTATTATTATTATTTTGCTTTTACCAGAGAGGCAGAAAATATTGTCAGCAGAAATTTATCCAGGTTTCTTTAAAAGTCAATTAAAGAAAAAAAAAAAAAAAAAACATTCCTTAGGATATTGTCAGGTGAAGAGATTGGATGAAATATTACCTCACTAATTTAGGTTAAAAGCACAAGAAGGTTTCACTCTTTTGAGGAAAAGTTTCACGAAATGAGGAGAGTGCCTTTATTTGTGTTTGAAACAGACAGTTAATGTAGGTGTGTGTGGGTGAGCTCCTGTTTTGGCATCAGAGGGAGGACCTTTTTTTCTGACTGCAGCATCAAATCAGTACATTGTACCGATGTTAGGACAGCACACTGAAAAAAATGATACAAGCCCCTCTTTAAGGAGAAACAATTTAGCACGTGACCATGTACGGAGGCCTCGGTCCTTGATGTGGCCGCCGCTGGTTTGATTCCTAGCCAGTCACCCTTTGCCGCATGTTTTCCCCTCTGTCTACACCTCTTTCCTGTCTGCCTACTTAAAAAAAATAAAGGCCACTAGAGCCTAAAACCAAACAAAAAAAAACCCAAATTACCAATGCCTTGGTAGTGAATTAAACTCAAGTTTTTTTTATGTCTCCTTTTGAAAACTGTTCTAAAGCCTGTTTAATGTGCAAAGCTTTAAAAGGTTCATATGAACATTTATTATGAACATAAATGTTTTTAAAATAGGTTATTGCTACTTTGCAACTAGATCTACAGCTTAGAGAAAAAATAAATCGATACAGATTATATTTTGAAAAGTGAGGTGTGTATTGGATTCAGCTCCTCTGACTCTGTACTGTGGAGAAGAGGTCTTTTGAGATTTGGCTGTATGAGTTTTTCAGAGACTGACACTTCTTACCAATTCTTCTTTGCAAAATAGCTCTAGATCTCTTGGATTGGATAAAAGACATGATAAACATCAGTTCTCAAATCCTGCCCCAGTTTTTTATATCTAATTTAGGTTGAGTATTTTTGTAGCCTCTAAAAGGTTTTCTTCCATTTTTTTAACTGCTCTAAAGCCTAAAGTGTGCAAAGGTTTAATAGGTTCACTGTTTGCCACACATTTATTATGAACCTAAATGGTTCTAATATAGCTTACTGCTACTTTGCGGCTAAAATTTCTGTCTAGCAAATGTTACTCTAATTTAAATACTCCATTTAAATTGCAGATTATAGCCGGAATACAATTTTTTTTCTGTTTTATTTTTTATAATGTTGGGAGAGATTTATTTTCAGTTTTGTCTAATACTAAAACAGTGAGTCTTTTTTAAAATACTAAAGTTTTTAAAGCTAGAAACCACATCTTGTTAAGGCTTTAATTTTGTCAAGGTCATTTCGACCATGTGACATGCATGCATGCATGATTGTTAAAAAAAAATAAAACGGTTTCTGCTCTTAAATTAAATACAGTTGAATTGATAAAACCAATTCATTTGTCATTGGGTTATTTAAATGTTATGACTTAGTTGAACATAACTTATTAAATACAGGCACAAATATAAGTCAACAGAATTACATTTTATTAAGTTAAACCAACTACAATTATTCAAATTTGGTGCATGTATTTATTTCCTGTTGTTTTCACAAAATTGTGTTGAATAGACTCATTGAAATTACACCATGCAGATGAATGGATTTGGTTCAGGTAGCAAAAATACCACCAATTAAATTGAGTTAATCTAATGAGTCATTTTTATGAGTGTAGGAGTCAACACGCTGTCCTCACTACATACAACGAGATAAGAAGCTGTGCGTGTGTTTGCATGCATGTGTGTATGTGTCAGTGAGTGCATCGCCGTGTCCATGATTTAATGAAACTTGCTGTTTTTACAAACTCAGCCAAACGGGTAGAACAGCTCCATCAATCAGCCGGAGTAGCGAGTCCTTTCACCGCTCTTCAGGTCATCTTTCTGACTCACTGTGCAGACCAACAAGGCAGTCAATTCTCCATCTCTACAGAGAACTTTAACTGACAATAATCACAACAACCAGCGCAGGCTCTTTCTCTTTCTCTCATCCATCCAGTTCTGTTTTACCATCGGCTTCCTTTTACCCATCACCTGCAGATTAAAGCTAACACCTCCCACACCATTTTCCCAGCATGTCTTTTTTTCCTGGTTGAAACCAAGGATTCAGAAAGCATTGAGAGATCTTCGTCAAGCAAACCGTGAAGATCCAGCACCATCTGAAGGTGTGGACTGCATGTGTTGCTGGAGCAGTATACTCACAGTGGAGTTCTCGGTCAGACTCGTCAGAACAGGCAGATCATTGCTCATGGTCCAGGTCAGAGTGAGTGAGCCCTGCGGAGGAAGAAGAGAGGTGGTAGGAGTTGGACAGAGCTGCAGATCAACTTTTAAACATCCACTTCCGATTATATAAACATACCTTCTCTCATATTTGAATGGGATATAAACCAGCCATCAAGCAGCCTCTGGAATAAATTGTGTACTTTGGCCATCTACATTTGGGTGTAATCTTAAAACTCTGTTATCTGTCCAATTTGTTCAATGCATCAGGACAGCTGCCAGCAAAACAAACCATCAGCTTGACCATGTTAACACCATGCCGTAGAGTTGATGCAGCCTCCCAAAACACCTTGTAGACAAAATTTGCTACAATTCAAACCACAACACAGCTAATGAAATATGTGCTTTCCATAATGCCTAATGATGCTGCGCCTTTCTCCGACAGAAAGGCCGGAGGGGGTCTGGTTCGGGGACCAGCGGCTCTCAACATTGCTTTTTTGTAGATGACTTGGTCCTGCTGGCTCCCTCCTGCCAAGACCTACAGCAGCACTGGGGCAGTTCGTAGCCAAATGGGAAGCAGCAGAGATGAGAATCAGTCCTCCGAATGCGACGCCATTGTTTTAAACTGGAAAAAGGTGGCTTTTTCCCTTCAGGTTGGAGCAGAGTTGCTGCCTTAAGTAGATGAGCTCAAGTATCTTGAGGTCCTGTTCATGAGTGAGGAGAGAATGGCGCGGGAGATAATGCTATAATGCAGAAGCTGCATGGCAAAGAGAGAGCTGAGTAAAAAGGCAAAGCTCTCGGTTTTCCAGTGGGTCTACGTTCCCATCCTCACCTATGGTCGTGAAATCTGGATCGTGATCAAAAGAACGAGATCCTGGATACAAGTGGCCGAAATGAGCTTTCTCCACAGGGTGGCTGGGCTCTCCCTTAGAGATAGGGTGAAGAGCTTGGTCATTCAACAGAGGCTCGGAGTAGAGCCGCTTCTCCTTCACATCGAAAGGAGTCAGCTGAGCTCAAACATCTTTTTCAGATGCCCCCCGGACGCTTTCCTCAGGAGTTGTTCCAGGGACGTCCCAGTGGGAGGAGGCCCAGGGGATGATCCTGGAAACACTGGAGGGACTATGTCACTCGGTTAGCATGGCTTCTCCAAGAGGACCTGGAGGAGGTGTCTGCAGAAAGGGAAGTCTGTGAGTGGTCATCTGTCCAGACCTCTGAGGGTCTTCCTCCAAAGTATTCAAGTTAGGACTATCCCACCTTGATTGACAGGAAACTGAAATTCCTTTTCCCTATTGGAATATCATACTTGTGTGAGTCTAACTTTTAACTTCAACGTACTCTAATCTAACCATGAAGCAGGTCCACATGGAGACAGCGACATGCATTTTGCACTGACATACTGAAAGCCCTCCCTCTCCTCTGCATACACATTTTAGAGGTTTGATTTATGTTTTTTCTGTTGTAACCATGAACAGTTTGTTGTAAAGTTTGCTAGCCAAAAACAAAGTTAAAAACATGCTAGTTTTAAAACAGAACAGCTCCAGTGAATCATTTGAAGCACAAAAGGAATCTGACAGCCATGCCCATGGTAAGCGTAGTTAACCTCAATAAATCTTACAAGCTTTCCGGAAAGCATGAGTTGGCTTTGCAAAGTGCTGACTCCTGTGGGACAGAATCACCTCCCTCAGTAGTGATCGAAAATTTGCCATGCACCATGAAAGTATTACATATTAAAGAAAAATTTAGGTTCAAAGCCCATTTATCCTCACCATGTGCAAACTACTATTCCAGCCGGATCCTTTCTTCTCAGAAAAATCTCACAGCCTGACATTATTTACTACCCTTGGATTTTTGTTGTATTCTGTAGAAATTTTGTACAATTTGTATCATCTTCAATATGAAGTTTTGTTCTTGTCTCATCTACTTTTACAAAGCGTGAAAGTCAGACAGTGGGACCAGGTGTACTGATTTATGGGGTACAGTCCTGCTTTTTTTTACTTTTGTCCACAAATCTATAGGACACTTCTTAGCTAGGCATCGTCTTCACCCCTACCGGCATTATGAATTTATTTTTATTTTAATCAAACCTGAAATGAATTAGACACCTTTTCTTAATATGGGACAGTACCTTTTTTAAGGAATGGCTGCTGACCCTAGGTAAAGTGAATTTTGAAAGAAGATGGTGGAGATAAATCCAGCTGTTTAGAGGATAATCTTCTGTAAATCTGACTGGGGTTCCTTCTGTGTCAGTGGGAAGGGTCAGTCAGCAAACCAAGACAAGTTTTTCATGTCTTATAATGTTTGTTTTATTTAACTATAGTTATTTTCATCACTTTATTTTTGCTTTTGTTTTTGGGACTTTCAGATATTATTATATGTTATTATTTTTTAATAATTACTTTCATTATTCCTTTACAATTCATGCCTTAGAACCTCATCTTTCTTCTACAGCCTCTCTCTAACTGTAAAACACAGGATCTGCGAATTTCACTGGGGTGAAACCATATGGGTTTGAACTCCTCAACATTTGTGCTAAGCAATATTTGTAGATCACCCGCAACATGATCACTTGTTGCACACTCAAAAAAATAAAGAAAAAAATATATAACATGCCATTTATTGCCCCTTGTCCAAATAAATCTATAAAGATCAGGCCCTTTGTGAAGAAGGGGTGTCACACCAGTTATCCTCTTTCACACACCATGAAACATGGAGGTGCCTTTTTCAAGGTGCCTCAAGTGGAATTTGGTAATAAATTAATATAAATTAATAATTCATATTAAATTAATAGATAGATAGAGGCCCTTAGACTGAAATGTTTAATACAAAGTTGAAAACTAAAAGAGGTTTACCTTTCAACAGCACAACAAAGCACACGCCTGGAGCTACAATGAAGTCTGTTAGTGTAAAGAATATACAGTATATTTGTTACAATGTCCCTGTAAAAATCAGGACTTGAAAATCTCGGACAAGACTTGAAAATCAATATTTTACAAACTCTGACTGAATTTGAGTCTGTTTGCAAGGATCAATGGATAAAAAAAGGACGTTCACTTGATTTGTAAAACAGATCCAGAAGAAGAAGCACCAGTTAAAAATCCACCAAAGGTAAAGTATTCACTCAGAGAACCTCAATATGAATTTATGACAATTATTTTTTTTGTAAAACAGCTTTTAAACCAAATAATCATTTGTATTATATTCCAAAATAATGTGCTTCTTGATATAGGGCTGTTTATGCATTTATCATGGAGATGAAGATAAGCAAACTGAAAAATCCTTGTTCTGGTGTTTAAAGGGTTTGGTGTTGCTGTCAGACCAGAAAACACTTAGAGAAGAACTCGACGACGAACCAATTACTTGTTCAGATTTACTAAATTCTTTTAAAATGAATTTTAGGCAGCCTCCATTTTGTCTGATCAGCCCAGTGACGTTCTGGCTCCATCTCTAAGGTGAGAAGAACTATTCTCCAACCACAAGTCTGTGCAGCTTGTGTAACATTAGTCCTCCAATGCATACCTCACACATGCTGATAACCCTGCTGCACATTCAACCGCCGTGAGGGAGACTTATATTTTATGTAATATCTCAGCTCAAGGTAACTATGATGAGTCCACGGCTCTACACCACATAATAACAGTGTGCACACTGTACATGGCTGTGAATCCTTGTTCTGAAAAATAATCCCCCTCGACGCCTCACTCATAGTCACAGTCCGTTTGTTATTTTTGTCCTGACATTTGTGAGTGTCTTATGAGAGTTTTCTCTCATTCACACCTCACTGAAATAGAGCTGTGTGCTATTCAAACCTTTTGTCGAATAAATGTTTGAAGTCCAAAGTGGATTTCAGTCACGATTGAATTCATTATCACGTGAACCAATCAGAAGGTGTAGAATTTCAAATAAATATAACGGATTAACTGATCCACAGATGATTTATCAGGATCTTAAAGGTTAAAGAAGGATTTTAGACGTTTTCTTTCCTGATAATCTTGACAGACATTAAAACTTATCTTCAACATGCTGCACTACTTCACTTGCAGCATTATTGCACATATTAGGTGAATTCAGATAAAAATCAGTTGCAGTGGATTGTATGTAGGGGTATCTGATATAAGAAGCAGAATATAAATAGCCTACTTAAAAATAATGCACTGCTTTCCATCCATTATCTAATTATCATATGTTTTACTCTAAGTCTATTAAATATAAACCCAATAAAAACAGGTTTGTGGTTGGACAAAATGTGAAACACTACGAGAAGCATAATTTAGCATAAACAACATATGTTTTTTTTTAGTCTAGGGTTGTGATGTGGCAAGAAGAGCGCTACTGTATAAATGAACAAATGAGAGGCTCTGATTGCAGTCTGCAGCAAGCCATGAAGTTTATTAAACATTCTGTATGAATGAAACTAAAACTGAATTCTTCATGTTAAACATTATTTGAGTTTTAAAACTAAACTTTATAGTAAAAAGTACGGGTAGAAGCATCGTTATCTAGTGATGCTTTTCTTTAAGTAGTGACACAAAATCTGGTGAAAATTGTTCTCCACAATTCCCTAGAAGCTCTGCCTCAACACAGCACCTATGTGTGGGCATCAGCAAAACTCTATCCTTAGGCTGAATCAAATATAAACACGAATGGATGGAATTTCTTACTCTTGAAATATAACTGTTTAAGATTATCTTGACTCAAAGAGTTAGAGATATTACATATTAATATCACTTTCCTGATTTGTTTGCAGTATGTAAAGTTTACATAGTTTGTGTATTCAGAAGGTCCAGTGACCATCTAAGTATGCATCCAATTAAAATATGTAGAGCTTGAAAACTGATTTTTCCAGGTCTCCATCTATTCTTGATGAGCATAATTCCACAAATGCATGCCACACTTCTCAGATTTTCATTTCCTTTATAGTGTCCACGATGCTACACTGCTTTGTGCAGTATGAAAACACATTAAATGTCTACAAAATATTGTTCCCACATTATTTAACTCCCTACTTCCATAATTATTTAACTTAATCAATCTCTGGATCTGGATAATGACTCCCCACTGCAACAAGCTGAACTTGGACAGTCCTGTCTAAATGAATTCCCTTACAACTTTCAAAGTAAAGATATCAAATATTAATTCCCAAACCTCCAAACCTAAATGTTTGCCTTGCATGTGATATTGTAGCAATTAAGAAAACACAAAAAAGCTGTTTTGCACAAGTTAGCCTAATTCACCTTCATCTATAAGAGGGGTCTGCAACATTTTTGATTCAAATAGCCACTTCTGCCACTTCTGCTACAGATGAAATTAGTAAACAGCTGATTTTTTTTATGAATATGAACAGCCTAAGAAATTAAACCGATATTTCATAATTTATTAATCTAAAAGAAAAAACTCTCATCTAGTAGAAAAAAAAACATTTATCTGGTAAAATGAGAAAATCTGCGTGATCCATTATTGATTGGATAAAAAAAACAGCAGCTAAAAAGCTCACCTAAAAATATAAAGCATGTAGTTAAAGCTAAAAGGAAAAAAATTAAACCACGCTTAAAATCCTTGTACTGTGCCATATTCTATGCAGATATTGCATCAAAACATACAGAACAGTTACCAATTGCCTTAGGAATTAGAAAAATGTATTATCGGTGCTGTTAGCGCCTAAGTGAAAGGACCAAAGAACCACAGGCTTTAGAGCCCTTATCTATAACTTTAATGCTATTCAAAAAACAAGTAATAAAATAAAAATAAGACCTCCAGACCTTTCAGCTTCGTTGTCCTAACAGTCAGCAAGTAAACTAAAAAACTCATCGCGGACCCTTTATTTGCGAAAATGACAATATCACAGCATCTGATAAGAGGCTTATCATCCAAGCCAATGAGTGTTTTGGTTGTTTTTTTGTTTGTTTGTTTTTTTGGTGATGAGGGGCTCCAGATGGGCTGTACCGCTCCCTAAAGGACGCTGATAGTGGAGCCCCCCTCCGCTAAGTGTGTGCAGGGGGACTACAGAGATGCGCTCAGCATCAGCACCATCGGCAGCAGAGGCATCTGCCGAGAACCCCGCGATCAGCAGGGCTGTCCCATCATGTCAACGCGCCGCCTGTTCTCAGCCTGCGGGGAGGAGGAGGTGGAGGTGGAGGAGGAGGGGGGGGGGGGGTAAATCACGACATGGACCCCCGCTCATGAGGGAACTCCGCCATCTGACACGGCTCAAAAAAAGACGAGTCGTCTTTATGTCTTATATAACTAAAATAGCTCCACACTGAAACGCCTGTAGGATCGACGGCTAAAGTCTAAGGGGGGATAAACAGCGGGACTCACCTGGTCGTAGACTCGGTGTGAAGCGGACCGCAGTCAGTCTGCCCCGTCTGCATACTTTATCCTGGGCTTCAAATAAACGACTGTAGTTATGAATGAAACCACACTCGATTGGACACACCCACTGCCAGCTCCCGAAGCGTCACGTGACCAGCAACGATGATGATGATGGGGATGATGATGGTGGTGGTGGCGGTCATGATGTGAGATGGAGGAGAAGAGCCGTTTACATTCAGCAGGCTCGTGGTTGGCCCTGCTGACGGGACGCTTTGCCACTTATCTTATTTCCATTGATAGCAGCTTTGAAGCTCAGACTATCGGTATCGGAAATCCGCCGGGTTTTTCTTTGATGGGTTTGACTCAGCGACTGGATCCTTTTTGTGAGAGAAGATGCTCAAACAGATGCGGTAACCTTTTGTGTAATTCTGCGGTTGACCACTTGGTGGCAGCGTTGCACTTTTGTTTCATCGGTAGAAATGATGCAAAAAGTTGGATTATTCAGCTGTGCATTCAGTATCCGATGCAAGAAGAAATATTTTGGGAGTTTTTATATACATAAACAGACAGGACCTCAGTGCCTCCTGTAATCCGGAGCCTTTGTGATATCACAAATAGGAAAGATAGCACATCTGAAAAACTAATTTTCTATTTCTGCACAAAAAAACTCAAACGATAAAAACTTTGAAAATCAGCTTGAAAGCTACGGTCATGTTTGTTTGTCTGAATTCTTTTCTCTGCTTGCCTGCAAAAAGCTGATAAAGGACGAAAGGTTTTGCAA
>JAUZNJ010028973.1:0-15708 GCA_034780135.1 Jordanella pulchra | reverse complement strand
ATAGATAGATAGATAGATAGATAGATAGATAGATAGATAGATAGATAGATAGATAGATAGATAGATAGATAGATTCATTGATTAATTGTACTAAGATCTGCTAAATGAATGTTATATGTTCTAACAGTTTTCTTACTAGGGTCTGAGGTCATCTCAGAGCAACTATGTGACCATTCTTTATCAAAAAAACAAATTTGTACAAAATAAAGCTGTTACTATCAAGCTCAAATGGTCGCATCAAAGTGAAGCACCTGCCAAATAGCTGCAATTAGGCTGCAACAGATCTAAGAATAATCTAATGGGACCTCTGGTTATCACACTATACAGCCCTTAATTGCTCCACTCCTGCCCTCCTCCTTCCAACCTGATGTATCCAAGGATATATCTTTCACCTGTTTCTAAGTCTTTTCCCTTTACTGGAATCGGAATACTGGCAAAAACTTAATGTGGCAGTGTCTACACTCCACACCAACCTTCCCTTTAATGTAAATATCTCCTGTAGACATGCTAAGTTTCATGGTATCTGTATTCCAGATCCTGTGTGTTGCCCTATGCCTTCCTGCCAACTGTTGAGAAATTAAAAGACTTGATGGAATAAAACTTAACTGGTTTAAATAGTAGAGGACAGGCTTGAAATATTTGTCAGTATTTCTCTGATTTTATAAAAAATAAAATATCTAAGTTCTTGATAGGTTTGTTTTCTCATACTGTAAAATGTTGAAGAATATTTGTTTTTTTTTTTTTGTAGAGAGAGATAAAATAAACTGAAAACAACAGCAAGCAACTAAGACTAAACATGTATTTAGGAGGGAGTGGCTGCTCTTATCACAAGCAGCTTTTAAGCAATTACAAAGCACATGCTTTCCTAGCCTGTGTGCTATTTCTTTAATTACATTGTTTATACACTGCAACTCAGCTGCGGAATATCAAGAGCCTGCATTATAAAATGCTCGACAATCATAGAGAAATGCAATCCACTTCAATGATATTTTTGTAACTAATGCTATCTTAAGAATCATTTTTATTACACTGTAAAGTCTTTTCTTGTTCTTGTCGTTCTGGCTCCCAATGTCCTCTCTTCTCTCTGGATGTTTTTTTTCTTTCCCTGTTTGTGTGCGTGTTTAACTCCCCTGTATTCTTCTTGCAGCGGGCGCATACATTATAAGGACATGTACAGTTTATTACGAGTTATCGACCCGCCTCTTGGCTTAGGCAAGAAATGCCCCCATAGGGTGGCCTGCAAGGTTTGACTCTCATTCAAATGAAACCTTATCAACCACACTTGCTAGCCACGGCACCCAGGAATGGATTGAATGCTGCTTTTGTTTTTGATCTGTTTTTTGTTCATTTAGATGTTTTTTTTTTTCATTTTCAACTTATTTTCCACCATTATTGACTTGCATTCTGAACTGCTGAGAGAATGTGCAGGACAATGCAGACACCTAGGGACGCATGTGAAATGCTCCAACTGGAAACGTTAAGACATTTTGCTATTCCAAACTGGATTTATTTTTATTTTTATTTCTATTTTTTGTATTTATTTTCACTATCTTTGGATTTTTTTTTTCCTTTTTTTTATTGCTTGCTGTGGAGCCATGGCTTTAATGTAGCGAGCTACGGTTGTCCACTGTAGTGTTGCATTGTTCTTGGTTTTGGGGGGTTGGGGGAACACAGAAACTGCATTGACACCCCTTCCTCTCCCTCCCCTCTCTGATCAGAGTTGACACAGCTTGTTGCCTTCTGTCAACCTTTGTCAGCCTTTCTTTGGAAACACACAACAACATACACTGACAAACATACTGAACACACATCAGCAGTAAAAAGCTTAAATTCAACTGGTCAAAAACCCTGCAGTAGATGCTTTTTTTGGAGAGTGATGTCAACATTTAGTGAAGGATGGAGACATTTGTTGTCTCTCTCTTTAAATCATTACCTTAGCTTTCTTACTTTAATAGTAGTATTTAGGGAGTAACAACAATAGAAGGCAACATTTAAAAGACGGAAATAAGGTATTGTTAACAATGGTTGTAAATTGTCACATTTCTTAAATTCTTTTTCTAAAATTGATCACCTAATATTTATCTTGGATACTGGTAATAACTTTAGAACATTAGAGTAAATGTTTACCAGAGAAAAACTGTAAATACCTGCCTAAAAACACTGATTATTTTTAGCAATTAGTAGACTTGTACAATATACAGAGAATCTGTCATCACTACAACATTAATTTTGACAGATTCAGTGTTTGCATTGCTTCAAAACTCCATCTAAGGGTGAAAAACACTTAAATAGTTGAAGAGAATCTGGATTTTATGTATGAATTATAAACCTGTTTTGAAAGCCATAGACAAAATTAATAAGGAATTGATTGAAAGGTTTCAGCAAGGACGGTAAGGATTATAACAGAACAAAAGTTATCTAAACACGACACAGATTTTTGACTCATTCTTTGTCCCAAATATTGGAATATATTTCTGTTCCTTCTGGGGATCTGTTCCTCTTTGGATATTTTTTTTCTCTTCAAACATTCACTGATTTTTTTTAGCAATAGGAAAAAACTTTACAATTCTGCTCACCTTTTCTAAATCATACACATAATTTTATGGCTAAACTACTAGCCACATATCTAAGTTCCAGCTATTAGAGTTCATATGCTTTCTCTTTCATTTTTCTGATTTTCATATTTAAGATATAACATCAATCAGGTAATATATTTACCTAAAACGTCACACTCCCACGAACTCTCTAAGTAAAAAAACGTGTCCTCCCGCTGTCTATTTTTATTTGTTTTGGTGAACTTCCTCACTTTCTCTTATATCTTTCTAATATACTATATTTAAATCTATACTTTAACTTCATCTACTCTCTGCCTTTCTCTTCTCTTGATTTTGATAACGGGGTGGTGGCTCTGGCTGATGATGCAGTGGCAGGATCAGTTGCAGGGAAATGTATGACATGCTGAGACACATGAGTCCTCCACTGGGCCTAGGGAAGAGGTGTCCAGCACGGGTGGCCTACAAGGTCAGAAAGGCCCACCCCCACATTTCTATCAAAGCCTTCTTATGGGTGTCGTGGGGAATCAGGGGTGGTCTGTAAGGGAGGGGCCAGGGATTCAAGTGCTCAACGTGCTGTAAAGTTTAGTGTCATTGTTTCCTTGGTTCTGTTTCTGTTTCTTTTCGTGGAAAACTTGGGGTCGGCTGGTCGGTGTTGTGGCCTTTGTGTGGTGGTGTGGAACTGATGGGTACAGGTAGCAGAAGAGTAATTTCGAAGGGTTTCAGGCGGGGGGGTTGGCATATCCACAGGAGGGCACGAGAAAGAGGGACCCTCTCAGCTCGTTTGCACTGGACGGGCAAGTTCGCAAACATGCATACAGACACTATAAAGCTCATGATTGATGTCCTCGTATTTACCTTTTTTTTTTTCAAATATTGAGATATTGTGTGCAGAGATTTTTGCAACTCTTTAACTAACCCAAACGTTTTATAGAAGGAGTCACTGACAAAGAAACACCCTAACATCATGCATGTGCAACAGGGCTTGGAAGGTCCTCCAGACTTACTGTCCTCTGATCCGCTCCCTCCTGTGGATGAGGCCGATACTCAAACATGCACACTCGCATACACAGAATCACAGGGAATTAGGTCACATCAACCTACACATATTTATTTTCTGCAATGTCTCATGGTAGAGAGAGCAGGAGGGCTTGTGTCAGTGATGTGTTTCCCTCAGGGAGCCTTTGGTTGCCATTCAGAAGCCGTTCTTTTTTCTGTCACCCTTCATGTAGCAGCTCCAAGCCCCCAAGCAGCCTTTTCTATCTGCAAGTCCGATCTCCTCTTTGTCCTTTGGTTCTGTCGTCAATGCAGTTCTATTCTGTTTCCAGCCCCCTTTCATCTCTGAATATTGCTGCTCCCCTCCCCACGCATACACTCACCTGCCTTGTGCATGGCCAATAACCACCCACTGTCACTTTGTTTTTTTCCCCTGCACACACACCCCTGTTTGTCAAATACTACAGACACAAAGAGTCACACATGAAATATTTCCAAAATAGAACCGTACAGAATGGTAATTACATTCATGTGAGCATATGTTCCCTGAACTCCTCCCGTGATCAGCTCCCATGAGAAATCACTGGCAGATCACTGTAAGCCCCCGGGGGGGCAGCCAGCCAAACAGCCTGTAGGCACTGGAGACCGTTTCCATTCCCAATCATCACTCCTTCATCAACAGACTTTGGGCAAATAAAGCTGACATTTTACTGTATTTACTGCTGCATATTGAAAGGGAATTAGGCAGCAGTTTCAATTAATAACAATATGTAATTTTTGACAGTTTAACTTTTTTTAAAGATTATTGTCACTTGTGGCATTTTCCCCAAATATATATATCTAACCTACTATAGCAAATAATGAGATTGCTACTATTTGCTTTTTAAGCTCTGTTGATCCCTTTCTCATTTATTTGTCTCATTTAATTTTGACACCAGTCCCTGTCAGTTTTCATTATTACATCAGATCCAGCCTCATTATATTTATTTTGGTCTGTTAGCTGTTTGTTTTTTTAACTATGCTTTTTTTTTTTGCAAATGTGATGATGCGACTTGAGCTTTTCACATTTGTATGCATTACAATGAAAAACATCAATTATATTGTATTTTGCTTTTGTGTCTTAGATCAAAACAAAGTAGTGTATAATGGAAAAGGGGAAGTAAGATATGTGGTTTTTCTTAAACTTATATAATAAAATTTGGAAAATTGTGGCATGTATGTATATATTGAGTCCACTTGAGCCAATGCTTATAGATAAATAAGATAAGATAAAATTACAGCTGCAAGTCTCTTCAGATATTGTACTTTGAGCTCTGAACATCTGGAAATTCAAAGCCTTGCAAATTCTAGATTGGAAATTAATTTCTTAAACTCAGACTGAATTGAGAATGTCTAGGAACTTTGAATTTGAAGTTTTTCCACAGTTCTATTAGATTTATACCTTGTTTTAATTGGACTATTTGAGCAATGAATACAGTATCCTTTGTTTCCGACCATTGTAATGTAGTTCTGGGTCTAGCATTGTTGCTCTCCACCCCCAGACGTATCTGATTGGGTTGTTTGAGGGTTTTTTTTAGAACTGCCCTGTATTGAGCTGCTCTCTGTCTAGCTTATTTGACAGTGATGGCAGAACGAATCCCCACAGCATGATGCTGCCCCCTATGAGTTTCATTAGTTTGAGTCTTGGACTTGGATGTTTCTGTCAGTATTTGGTTTTATTTGTAGGTTAAAAGCCTCATCTGACCAGCACCTTCTTCCCCATATATCACAAAATGTGACATTTTTATCCTTTTAACAAAGGTTTTCTTTCTGCTCATTCACCATGACAGCGAGATTTGTAGAGTACAAAGCTCCACCAAAGTTTCTATATTTGGACATATTGTATTCAATGCTCTCCCTGTGTGGCTTCTTATTTCAGCCAAGTTCACCGAAATTAGCCAGGAATCAAGTCATGTACTGTGCTAATTTCTCAGTTTTTCCAATTATTCTTTCGTAGTTTTGTTTTCATATAATAAACTCAACAATAGAAATATAAAATATAATATAAATATAATTTCTCTACATTGTCAGAGTAAAGGGGATAAAAAAAACATGCCACTATTTAAAATAACAAAAGTATTTCTTCCACTTTAAATGCACTACTTTGTGCTGTTCTGATACATGCAATGCTTTGATTTTTGTGGTTGTAATGTGAAAAAAGCAAAAACATTTGCAAAGCTTTACAAGTGTCCTTCCAGATAGAAAAGAAAATTGAAACTCCTCTGTTTCATTGCCTAAAAAACCAACATGCTTTATGTGCATGGTTCAATTCAATAATCTGCCCTTTGAAAATGATTACTGAAACATTCCTTTGCATTTTTTTTTATCCAAGCTTCACCTTTAGATTTTCAACTAGTCCACAGAATAATAAACTGTTTGGCTCTATAGCTTTTCACTGTTGTCCATCTGCATCTGGAGGAGAGTCACCAGAGCCCTCAGGCAGGACTGCTTTATACAGACACAACCAACCAAGAATGGCCATGTTTCTGTTTTTTTCTGCTTTTTTTATTGCATTGCTTTCTCTTTGTAATTTCATTTTTGCTCACTTCTCTTTCTTGCATTCACCAATTCTGCACAAATAGATTTTTCTTACTCGTATTCCTCTCTCTTAAACTTTCCATTTTAGGTCTGATATGTTTTTTCTGGCACTTCATGTTCCACTTCATATTCCCTACATATGTTTAGTTAAGCTTTACCAATACAAAGCTACATATTTCTGCACCAAAGTAACACCTCGGTGGTGCACTTTTCTTGCTTTTGTCCTCTTCACAATTTCAAAAAAATACTGCTCTCTCTCTCATCTAACCCTCTTAACCCATTTTTCACACACTAGACCTCAGAAAACTAGCAGTGCAGCAAAATGCTCTTCTGTGTTCACACAGCTACGTCTTGCTTTCTTGTTTCTTAACCCAACAACCATATTAAAACAACTCAAGCTCATCCCAGTGTCACCAACAGTGAATTTCTGTGCACAGCTACACAGCTGCTTTTCGTGTTTTATGTGTGCACGGCATGCCAGCATGGGGACAGTATGTGCAAGAAGGACTTGGGGAAAGGTGAATTAATGTAGATGCACTTTAATGGAATGTGCGCGGGAAAGGCATGATGCAAAGCATGTAAGGGCTTTTTGTCCTTTTGTTGTTTGTTTGTTTTTTCACCAAAACACACACGAACATCGTGCAGTGAGTTGGTGTCTGTCTCTGTATTGACCTCTTCTTAAACAAGTCAACGAGACCTATAAAAGATCAAACCAATAAATAAAACACAAAGTGTGTTTTTTCCTCTAAATTTTCCCTTAATTTGTTTCTGGTTTATTGGTTTATCATCTGGTCTCAGTTGTTTTTACTGTGAACCTCCAAACCTTGAGGGGGAGCTCTAGGCAACACTAGGCACTGCTCAGCCTGTAATGCTGCTGGTTTTATACTCATTTGTTAAACCTGTGAGAGCTTTTGAATATCAGTATTCTCATGATAAAAGGGACTGTTTTGAAGCAAATGAGTGTTAGCTAATTGAATATTTGGTACTCACTATTTCTTTAATGCTATAAAATCAACTAAGATATATTCGGCTAAATTTCTCAATGGAAATTAATTCTGCAAAATCTAAGCCATTACAGATAGAGTTTGTTCCTGCCGTGCAAAGCTCCTTCAATCTGAGGATCCTTGCCCTCCCCCCTTTCCAGCTCCCCTTCTAGCCACAAACCTTGTGGTCATGTCTCCTGGAGGTTCCACAAACACTTACTTTACTTCACAATTTTCTCACTGCTCACCCTAATTGCCTTTCTCACAGAGATTACTTCGTATGGATCTGCCTGTGGGCGATGACAACACGGTACACTTCAATTCCACTCTCATGGCTCTTATCCGGACAGCTCTTGATATCAAAATTGCAAAAGGTACGTAATGTTTCAAATCACCATTTTAGTAGAGGATACATCCCGCCCGTTAGGTGATGGACAAAGTTTGGTCTCAAAGAATGCAAAAGGATTTGGGCTCATTTATTTTACTTTTATAAACCAATTGATTAAAGTCTCAATGGACCAAAAACATTTTTAAAGACTCTGCAATCAATGTAGAGTCCAGGTTTGACTCATTCTTATTTAAATCTGTATGCTTGGTGATATCTTGTGTGTGTTTTTATATAGGATAAAGGTTTTAGAAATCCCCAAATCCTATGCTTGCTATGAGCAACACATAATATTTAAGCAATGCAGTTAATAGAAAATTCTACTACAATCTTCTACAATCTACTATTGTCCTTATATTCTGAAAAATATATTATGTCATGTTATTGATGAACTATGATCTAAAAGAGGTTTTTCAGGATGGTAAGCCAGGGAGGATCAAATGACTGATAAAAATCTGTGAAAAATAGCTCTGAGCCACTAACAACACTAACTTCAGTGTTATTAGAAGCTAACAGTCAGTTGCAGTATTTTCACAGTGTAAACCGTTCCTATGCTGTCTGTCACGCTGTCACTGGTTCTGTTTTAGTACCGAGTACCCAAATGGATCACTAATAATGACTTAAAAGTGGTGAGGGCCTCTTTTGTGTTGTTCTCTCATTAGTGATTTTCTGAAATGACTTATTCAAAAAAACAGGAGAAACAAATTACTATAGTTTGTCTTTAAAAAAAAAAAGTTTAAAATACAGATAAAAAAGGGTGTCGAGCCTAAAACACACTTTGAAACCTGAACTTTGAATAATTGCATGCTGAAAGAAACCGGATAGAGGTTAACATCCCAACTTTTATGACAAACATTATACGTTAAATTTTGTGAGATCTATTACTATCTGATTACATCTTTATGTTTGCCTCTTATGGCTTGGTCTGTATATTATGCAACCTATTTAGTATTTTATGGTTTAAATAGTCCAGATGGAGTGAAAAAATCAATATAATTCGCAGTACTGTATTACTAATAAACGCCTTTTTTCTTTTTGTCTGTCTCCTTTGTATGTCTTTTGTTTTCTCTTTTTTATGTATGTCTATTTTTCTTTAAATGAATAATGTGCTCTTGTGTCAAACATTGAAATCACATTATTTGTTTGTATTTGCATGCATGCATCGGTCTTGTCATAAATATGTTTAGGTGGCATTGACAAGCATCAGATGGACGCGGAGCTTAGGAAAGAGATGATGGCGATATGGCCTAACCTCTCCCAGAAAACTCTGGATTTGCTGGTCACACCACACAAGGGTAAGTCTCAGAGTTCTGGTGCAAACACAGACCCGTGGCTTGGTCCAGCCACCTTCTGGCACCGAGTGCTCGGACGACGATTCACTTCACACCACCTGAGGTCCGCTTTTCTCAGTCAGTCTCTCTCTTTTTCTGTCTCTGTACCGGCTGCACCCTCTGAATCAGCTAGCAGATCTGTGGAGCCAAGAAAGGGTCAAAATGATTTGATGTTTGATAAAATTAGTTCAAGTTGCAAAATAAATATTGATACTGAATTTCAAATTTTGATCTTAAGATCTAAAAAGTGTTCTTTCAGTTTGAATAAACATTTTAATCAGTTCAGCCTGGGCAGCATTAAAAGTATAAAAGTATTCCACTTTCAATGTCAGCAGCAACTTAGACTTTTAATTTTTCCAAGTCCACAAAGTATCAATATCTGTGTTTCCCTTTACTATAGTAAATAAAAACTATGGTAAACAAAAACAAAAATGATCGAACTGTGGTAAATAAAAGTAACTTGGAAAGATTAAGAGCGTGAAAAAATTGGAAAGTTGTTAATTCAGACAAAAGAAGTCAAATTAGAATTTAATTGAAGATCACAGCTGAACCCTTAGTAGATATGTTTGTAAAGTGTTCTCATGTTCCTCGATGTAGTGAAAGAGGACTGCCGCCCTCTGTCTGTGCTTCATAAAAGTAGCATGTAAGGGGCGAACTCTTCAGCAGTTTGGGGCATGCATCAAGTTTGATCACCTTGGACATCTGATGCCCCCACTCTCCTATCAGACTGTGGCAAAAGATTTAAAACAAAGAGAAATAAAAATAAAGAATATTTAAAAAATGTAAAGTCAAAAAGATACTTTGCAGGTTTTGAGAGATATTATATTGGTAATTTTGGGAATAAGTAGGAGAATCCAATCCAACAGCATTCTGGCTGCAGCAATGCTAAGAAGGTTGACTAGGTATGATTTCAGTACTTTGTTCACTGCTAAGCTGGTCTATTAAATGTACAGAAACATATGTGTATATATAGCTTGGTCAAATCAAGGCCTTTCGGTATTTATACCAGAAGGGAACGGCACAAAAGTACACTTGGAAGCATTTCAAAAATAGACCCATAGATCCAAACTAAAGGGGGGAATTTAAAAGGGACCAAACTATTCTATGATACATCCTAAAACACCTACAGCTAATCTGGAAAAAGATGATGTCGAAAAGTAAAAATGTTTGATAGAGTATCGTAGTTAAATCTTTATTCAAGATTAAATAAACCTCATTTTCATTATTTTCTTTTTACTTTTTTCGGTATCTGTATTTCATGATTTTACATTTGGTTTTCGCATTTATAGTTGCAGTTCTAAACATTTTTTCGCAAACAGGCATCATATTTGACCCTTTCTTGCACCCATCTGATCCCCAAACACAACTTAACATACAATACCTTAATAAAGAAACACATTACCAACATAAACACACAAAGCTACACTCAAACACATAGGATACACCTATCCTACTTTTTGTGGCTTTTTCTGCACCTGAAATCAGAGGGTGTCACACTATAGATAAACTCTCTATAGATGTCTTTTCACTCCAGGCAGTCAGAACTAAAGACTAAATGTGTTTGTTTTATATCTAAGAAAATAGGATAGATCAAGAAGACTTTTGCATAATTCCAAACTATCAACAGTAAAGTTTCTTGGCTCTCTTACTTTTTCCACAAAAGCTGCTGCAGTGCAAATAAAAGAGTCAATCCTCACTTAGCATCAGTTGTTTTTGTTCTGACGGCTAAAGTACTGGATACACCTCACTAAAAGTCAGAGAAAACTCCCAATGAACACTTGATTAGAAGTCTTAACTTGGTTAGTGAAGCTTTTAGAGCCACATTTATATTCAGCATTTTTAACAGAATTTATGAATGGATCAGAAGACAGACTTTGTTTTACAGGCTGATCATTTTAGATTACACTATATCCAGTGGCATTGCAGAAATGCAGATCACCAGTGGATTATACCTGCATCTTTAGGCATAATTGGTACAGTTATGAACAGAGATCACAAACAATGTGATCTATGTACATAAGTTCCTTTTTTACTGAAGTATTTTTCTAAACTTGCTGTGTCCAGCATGTTTTAGTTTTGTCCCTGCTCATCTGCCAGTGATAAGATGACGTAACCTAAAAGCAGGTTATTCAAATTGAATGGAAGACTTTTAGAATCTGTCAGTTTATTATGAGAAGTCCACAGAAAATGGAGGGATTAAGGACTGGAAAACTCTCCAGACAGGAAGTTAAAAATTTAGCAAATAGAGAGATGAGCAACTGCTTCAACTCTTAGCTGATTCTCTTGCTGCAATTAAAAAACATTTTCTTTTTTTATAGAGGCATATTAGCATCAGCTCTAACACTGAAGAAAGCACTACAACTGGTTTATTGCAAACCATAAAATAGTGGTTGTATAGTAGTTGTCTTCATTTAAATATAACTTTCCTTTGTTGGTTCAGAGAATGTTTTTGATATTCTCCAATGTTAAAATTCCATTTAAATTCGTTGAAAAATCATGTTGTACTTTGTATAGTTTTGGTTATTTTTCTCTGCATCAGTTCCTGAGAGGTTTGTCCTGCTGCAAACATAGCATGTGGGCATTATAAAAAGTAACATCATAAAGCTAAATTATCAATTTGAAGAAAATATTTGGATGACTTTAATGCCGAAGATGAACTGGAAAATGCTTGTACTGCTGCATGCATGTGCAAAGACTTTGATTTGAAAATGTTACTTTATGTTCATTATAATTCCAGCACCCCCAGAGTAAATCGATTTCTAAAACTGCTTGTGGTTTAAAAGATTGAGAAATGTTATTCAAGTGCATGGATTTTGCCACCAAGAACTTGGAAAATGATACAAGAATGCATTCATACTGACAATGTAGTAGGAACTGCATGGCATTTTATTTAAAAAAAAAAAAACTTACAGTGGATACTAAAAGTCTACACAAAACAGTTAAAATGGATGGTTTTTGTGATGTTAAAAAAGAAAGATAGATCATTGTAGTTTTTCTTTTACATTCAATGTGCCACACATTCTGTAAAATTCACATGAAACTAAAAAAATCAGTTTGTAAATAAATTAAAAAGGAAGAAAAACATTGTTGCATAATTATGTAGGCCTCAAAACTACTGTACCTGTAAAGGCACAAATTTAAGGAAGTAAGTTACTGCCTATTTTTTTAATGTTTTTATTTTATTTTATTCTCTTTATTGCTTTTTATTAACAAAAAAAAAATAATTGAATACTGTTTGAATTTTTTGCTTCACAAAAACCTGGAATTTTAACACTTTTGAGAGCCCTTCTATTTGAGAAAATATTTTTAAAAGTTTTATCCATCTGTCAGTGAAAAGACTTATTGCTCCATTTGTGTATGTTTCTGTGTGGTAAAGCAGAGGTTGCACTTTGTGTGCATGCCTCACTCTTCTTTACCATCCTCCATGCTCAGGGTCCATACCAGAGTGTCTAATCCTGCAGGGTAACTTGTCATTCTCTCAGCAGCAACAGACCTGACCGTGGGGAAAATCTACGCGGCCATGATGATCATGGAATACTATCGGCAGAGCAAGATCAAACGATCCCAGGCTCTCCGTGATGAACAGGTACTGCAGCCTCTAGTAGAGTAATGCCCTGCTTGCATCTGAGTGCCTGAATTAAAAGGCAGACTGACTCGCTGACATAAAGACCACAGGTGTGTAGATTCATTTCTACAAAGGTGGGCTGTGACAGCCTCTGGCCCTATCAGAACTTTATTTTCACTTGATTTAAAAGCCACAGGAAGGAGTTTGTGATCAAATGGGAAGAGCTTTCTCCAAACACATTGCTACCATCTTGTGGCCAAAGTCCTCAAAATGATTTTAGTGTTGACATTTTGGCAATGCCGAAGTTTAAAATGGAACCTCTCATTAAAGATTAAGCTCATAATTTGGTTATATTTTTCTTTAGCCTCCAGTGTTGTCACAGCCCATACCTGAATAATAACAGGTATCCTTCCTATACTGACTGCTTGCAAAAAAGCTGCATCCCCTAACCTTCTGACACTTGAGCTTGTAATCCTGGACTGTTTGCACTGCATAAAAACGCGCTCTCCCTTACCCATAAACCCAGCCCTTATCAAAGAAGTACAGTGACCACTCTCTATATGAGGGTTAATTACATATTAAATCCTTGTATTCATTTTTACATGAAAGTCTTGGAAACATTAGATGACATCTGTTTTGAGTGGCATATTGCTTAAGATATTAAACGCATGTGGTAATATGACCATCAGATTTCTATTTTCCTTCATTCGTTCCTTTGACATCCAATGCCCCACATTCAAACATTTTATTTTCTGCATTATTTTTTATTATCACCAGGGTTAGGCATTATCATTACACACTATGAAATTGTCTCTACCTCATCTTCTTTTTACACTCTATTATTGATTCATGGCTTTCAGGCCAGCTCCCCCTCCTGATAACTCACTGATTGTATAAAAAACCATATTTTTATATCAAATTTGCATGATCCGAAGTTTATTCCTGCAGCTGTGAGACCCTTCCAATTATAGCTGCCTGTGGTATCAGATTGTTTACTTAAAGGTGCATTTTACATTTTAGTCAATTTACATTTTAGTTAAAAAATAACAAATTATATCAGTTGGTTTTATTGTAGTATTATATTGCTATATAACTAGTAGCTATGATCAGCTCCAAAGGCTTTTATCAGAGCAGAGAAAAATGAAAAACTTGTGAGAGACTGGCTGATCTAGAAATGGTTTCTAGTCGGTCCCTGATCATTTATAGTAGTTTTTATCCCGACTCTAATTTCAATGGTGAATTCATCCTACATGTAGACCTTCATAGAGCCTTCTGTTGCGTACCTTCATGAACATCGTCTCTTCTCTTTTGTCTAGATGTGGGGTATCACTTTTTCTAGAGTTACTCCTTTTAGGTTGATCCCATGTTTTGTTTTTTGTTTGTTTTTTTGCCTGGCCTTGCTTTAGGCAACTGGCTCCTGTTTGTTCCTGCTCTGCTCCTTTTCCCCGCATTTCCCTGTCAGTCTGCCTGATAGCTGGCAATGGCCATGTTGTATATCTCAAACAGAACCGAACGCCATTACTGTTTCAGCGCGTGGAGCCACCAACCCCCTCCCAGGATGGGGGTCCAGGATTTAACAATGCCTTGCCTCTGCCTGACACAACAGATACTGGCAACAGCTTGTAAGTTTGTGATTAAAGGGCAATTTTGACTTTTCATTGAGTTTTTCTGTAAGGAAAGTTAGTGCAGGAAAACATGTTGTGTGTTTTAGGCCAGTAGAGGGCGGGATTCCAGAGAGTCAGTCGTGGGTGACGGCTCGCGCCAAGGAGATGTCGCAGAAGGTTGGCAGTTGGAGTCCTGAAGGGCATTCTGAGGATGGGCTTGGAAGCATGACCAACTCACAGGTAGACGGTTCAAAAAGGCAAACCCAAGAACACTTTCAATACACTTGACAACACTACACAATAAAAAAAAAAATATCTTGTCATGTGTATGTTTGAGTTAGTGATTATAACTATATTCTGTTTTGCTGCTGCTTAAATTCTGGTCAAATCTCTGTATGACGTCGCCATAAACATGAATGACATAATTGTTGGTTTTCAAAGTAGCATTTGATCACTGTTTCTTAGGTTGGAATGAGACAGCATACAACTTCAAAGAGTTTTAAAAGCACGAATATGGTTCACGAGTTTGAGATTTTAATTCTACTGCTGACATGTTTATCTCTATACATAACTCAGTCTTCTGTTAGCAACATTTACTAACCAGCCAATCACACCCCAGCAACAGTATATTTTCACATTTGGACATGGTAATGATGAAGCATTGGAAAAAGGAAGAACAGGAGGATTCCTGATTCCAGATGAACTGGTCTCAAGATTTTTCTTCATTGCTGATATCAGAGGAAAAAAAGGGAGAATTTATAGGTAGATTATCTACAACAGCAGAAAACCATGGTCGCTGGTACTACTGATTGCTTATAGAAACAATATATACCAATTTAACAAACTTTGACAATAACAGACTGTTAATAATGATCAAATTCTGCCTCGTCTAGTTAGCATTTATTGCAACTGGGATATTGGTGGTATTGGGATTTAAAGTAAACAACATGAAAGCATGTATTTAAAATGCCTTATCTTAGCAGTTCACGTGGATATGTGATAGGATACAGAATATTTTCTTGATAAACTTGGAGTTCCTTAGTTCTAACTGGGAATGGCTTCAAGCACCAAAGCTTACCTGCATAGTGTGATTGACTACATCTATCCCTAAAATACCAGAGTGTGCCAAATCTTTGATTACATTTCCCTGCAGGACAGAAACTTTACATTATACCCAGTTTGTTTGCTGAAGATGAAAACGAGACCATTTGGACGTCTCCATGGTAAAGTGGTTGAAGTCTTTGACTTAAATGTGGTAGATTTGACCCAGGTTCAAAACAGGTTGTGTCAGAAAAGACATCTGGCGTGGAATCTAGCAAGTCAATGAACAAGTCGTAATGACAAACAAATGGCCTTCAGCTGATAAGGTACCTTAAATATAACAAAAAAAACTTGTACAGACAATCCTTGTTTTTTTAATTCATTGAAATTATGATGTATTATCAGTCCACCCTTAATAAGCGAACAGTTCAAAGCACAGGTAAAAGCCCAGCATTATTGTGACATTCCAAAAGACAGTAGAAGTACTGACCACAATGGTAGATTGTAAAAGCATCCAATTACAGTATCTCTTTCCTTCCAGTTTTACAGACACTGATTTACTTACTTATTTACAAAGTTAAATCAAGGCGAGTCATTCTAGGAAAGTTCAGTTTAGGCAACTGGACGTGTAGTTTTTCTAGAAGACGTTTCGCCTCTCATCCAAGAGACTTCAT
>JAUZNJ010028972.1:0-15708 GCA_034780135.1 Jordanella pulchra | reverse complement strand
AAAAAGAAATAGAAAAATAGCTTTATTAACAAAAAAATAAAAATAAACATCTCTCAAACATTCAAGACATGATTGCTAAATGTTTTTGCTTTAGTAGTTGGATTGAATGTTTTTGTTTTTTCCAGTAAAAAGTTTAGCATTTCCTAATTGTATATTTTAAAAACAGCTTTAGCGATTTGACCTTTTGCTTGCATTCTTTTTCCAATAACACAGCAGTTAAAACTATTCCATGATTAAACCTCTCTAGAGTTATTCAGGTTAATCTAAAGTTGTGACTTTAAATTGATTTAAGTATAAAGTTTTAACTTTATCTCTTATTGTTCTTGGATTGTTTAGGTAGCTCATGGTTGGAAATCCTCAGAACTAAAACCTTCAATAGCAAATAAAAGGTTGAGGGTTGGTACAGTCAGTTAATCACCTGGAAAACATTTGAAGCATTAAAGGCAACAGCAGCCTTTCCATAAATGGAACTTTTTAAAATTCATTTGATGTTGATTAACATCCCTTAAAAGAATTAAGCTATGACTGCTTTGCTTAAAAAATAGCCCTTTTAAACCCAAAGAAATGAAAGTATATGCCCCTAAAGTATACAGGATATTCATTAGATCCTTTGATTAATCAGTTTAATGACTAGAAATGAGGGGATTTCTGAGTTTTGATGCATTTATTAAAAGGGAAAACATGCAGATTATTTAGTATATTACCTGCTTAATATGGGGGTGGGGTGATAAATAAATAAATATTAATCAATTAATTGACCATCTCTGGTCATTTGATCTCAGTATCTCATGTTTTTAGAGGAACTTGTTGCTCTCCTGCAGGTCCCCGAGTTGCACAACATCAAAGAGTCCAGATTAGTACAGGATGGGGCGCAGTCCCAACACACAGTGCATTATCTCCCTGTCAGGCTGACATTAGCCACGCATGAGGAGGGGGATTACTCTGTAAACAGGCTAATAAGCACAGTAGCCTCTGCCAGGTGCGGACCTGCATTATGGCATCTGTTCTCTGGTTCTCTGAACCATAATCCCTCCTAATTACCTTTACTTATAGTGCTTTGCAAAAAGTATTCATACCAGTTGACCTTTTCCATATACTGTCACGCCACAACCTTCAATGCATTTTATTGGAATTTCTTTTCTTAAGGATAGCCCATAGCTGTAAACTGAAAAGATCAGGATACCACAAATTCAAAGTTTGTCTCCTTAAGAAAATTCTTAAGTGTTGTGTTTTTATACCCTCTTTCCTCACTGATAATTCCTAAATAAAATCCAGTGCAACCATCCGATTTCAAATTTCCATAAAGAGTCAGCTTGTCTTTAATTTGATTTTAGAGTAAAACAGGTGAAATGGAGAAGAATATGCTACAACTGCAAACCTAAGAAACATTAACTGACATGCTTGGAAAGAAGAGCATTGATCAGGGGAGCAGCCTGGAGGCTGATGGGAACCCTAAAAGACTCGAGAGATCCACATCTAAGGAGGGCAATCTGTAAGCAGAATAACTATAAAGCTCTTTATTAATCTGGCCTTCAGGGATGGGCTGCAGAAAGGAAGCCATGTTGAAGTACTTTGTGCTCTGACCAGATGAGGCTATGATTGACTGTTCTACACAGTAACACGATATGAGCTGGAAAACTCTTCACTTCATTAGAAACACACCACCCTCAGGGCAGCACAAAGTATCGGCAGCATTATGCTGTGGGGATGCTTTTTTGTTCAGCTAGTCGGACTCAATCAGAGCAGTATTTTTCAACCCTGGTCCTCAAGGCACACTGCATGTATTAGATGTTTCTCTGCTGCAATACATTGGACTCCGATTATTGCTGCCCAGCAAGGCCTGTTTGTCTGCTTTCAATTGATATCAGGTGTGTGGAAACTTGGAAACATCTAAAACATGCAGGTTATTGTGCCTTGAGGACCAGGGCTGAAAAACCCTGGATTAGAAAACGCTAGGAATACATGTAATGGGGATCATGGAAATACCTAAGAATCGATGCATCGTCCCTAGGAATAGTCTAGTCAAAATCCAAACCTAAATATAGTTGAAAATCTGTGGCAGGACCACAAAAATTAAAGCTTATGTATGTGACAGAGCTGGAGCTATGAAGCAGAAAAAGATCAGAACAAATGTACGTTTAAAAAAGTCTTTAAAGATGGTAGAGACGCATTCCAAGAGATCTGGATCTGTTGAAAGAAAAGTTGGTTCTACTAAATGGTGACTCAGGAGAGCTGAATTTAAATGCATGTCACTATTATTTTTATTAATGCATCGATTTAAAGCGTTATGCATTTCAGTTATGAGCTATGTGTTTGATAAAATTGTAAATCACATGAAAATAGGCTGAAGTTGGTGGATATGAATCATGCTGCAGAGTTTGATTTGGCTCGTTACACAGCTGCAACAAAATCCTCTTCCAAGAGGGTTTTTTTATGCACATTTTAATTGGCAATGAATAAAACCAAACTTATGTTTGTTCTCTACTGCAAACAAGATAAGCTTCATTCAAATGTAATATATTTTAATCAAAGGAAGGAAGGGGGAAAAAAGAATAAACCTGGTAAAGAAACTTTTACGCACTCAAAAGGAGGCAAACAAACAGTTGTGGGAAAGCCAGGGGCTTGAAAAGGGAATTACAAGAAAGAATGTTAAAATGCAAAGTGTGGGAGCAAGTTGTAACTTCTTCGGTTTCCGAACACCTGAAAGGCACCAAAAACAAGTCCAAGACATCCAGTTATTCTGCAGTCATCGTCTTTTCCAAAGTACACATTAAGATCACTGAGGCTAATGGAGGCTTCTGGTTTAGGTCATAGTTGAGTCTGTTGGCATTGATTCATGCTTGATGATTTGCATGTTTGTTCAGGAGATTTTTTCCCCCATTTTCTTTTACTCAATTTAAGAAATATTAAACATATGGAGATCGGCAATGAGACAGGAGTAGAGCTTGATTTGTACGTCTTGGAGATTACTGAGGCCGCCTGAGCCAGAAGGGATGGAAGAACGTTGTGGTCGTTGTTTAGCTTCGCAGCCAATGATGCGCGTCATTGTATCAAATGGAGCTTGGTGATGAAAGCACCGTAGCTTTTTACAAAAACACCACTTGCCTACCAGAGCCTGCCTTCCTCCTTGTCCTCTCATGTTCAAACTGTCCCACCCACTAAAAAAATAAATACCAGAAAACTCTAGAATTGGCTTTTGTTATTTTTCGGGACCAAATAAGTAAGGAAAACATTAACGCTTCTAGACTTTATCATTTATGTAAAGCAAGAAAACATGCTTTTTACATGGATATTTATGCAAACAATCCCATCTATATTCGATTTACTAAATGGCATCCTGGGCTTTTATCCAGCCTTGGTGATTAATTTCATTTTAACGTTGCTGATTAAGAAAAGTGATGAATGCACACATTGGAAATTAGAAAGGGGTTAATTCTCTCTCTTTATACTGTCAACCTGTGCTTTTAAAAAGAGCTTTATACAGTGTAGGGTAACCAGGTCCTGATTTGACACACCTTAGTGTTTATATATATTTTTTGTTAGTTGAGATATAAAAGAAATGGGGAAAAAAATCACTTTACATGTTTTATGCAACGTTCAACTAAAGAAAAAGAAAATAAAAACAAATAGGTTGTTTTTGTTTACATTTTTTAAGTAGTGGATTAATAGGAAACACAGTGCTGGCTCTATCATGCTATGGGAATGCTTTTATTAAGCAGGAAGAGGATGGTTAGACTTTATGGAAAAAGGGCAGAAAGCTGGTAGAAATCGTGAAAGGAGGCTGTAAACTATTGAAACTGGCGGGAAGGTTCAACCTTCCAACCAACTGCTATCTTTAAAGTTATATAGTTCAAATCATCTTTATATGGCAGAGTGGCCTAGTTAAAGTACAGATTTAAATCTAATTAAGAATCTGGTAAGACTTGGAAAGAAAACATAAAAGTAATTGCTCAAAGCTGCATCAAAATTCTCCTTTAGACTTTTGACATACAGGCCCTCCTGGCCTGAAAAAAAGGATAAATTTATACCTCGAAAGTAATATAAAATAAACTAAACAAAAACATATCTTCATATTTTTTCTAGACTCTCTCAGAAAAGGATCTTGAACTGGAATTAAAACTTAACAAAAAGTATAAGCAAACCAAAGGTCTCAACCACTGTGACGTAGGACACTCCAGTCCTGATGATCCTCATACAATCAAAATCGATAAAAAAGAAAAGAAAATCCCAACCTGGCAATTGTTGTTCTTAGCAACTTTCCGGAATTATAAAAAAACTTGAAAGTTGAAAAATTTCTAACTACAAAATGTAGGAACCCTGGTTTACAGGGTTGCCACCCAACTCGCAGGCTTCTCCACCTTTAAACACTTGTCAACAGTTGGTCTTGACTTGCAAATGTTCCTTTCATCACAGGAGAAATTTGGCAGGCTCCTTCTCCTGCCATCGTTCAGGGCGCTGCAGCACTTTGATGTGATTTATCGTCAGCATTAAAAAGCGCTTGGAGCACCCGAGGTGACTTATGAGTGGAGCGGACCAGGTCCTTCCCCCACTGCTGGATGCATTGTGTTCTGGGCGTGGCACATGCTGAGTATGTGGCCCGTCACAGAGGGAGATTTTCTCTGCTATAAGCCAGCGATGAAACATCCACTCAGTCACCCTCAAACACCCGCAAGGAAATAATCACCTTCAGTCATGAAACTTCTCTTTTCCTTTTATTTTCACATCACCCTGTTTTTTCGTTTCTGTCTTCCAACTGCCTGAGGAAGCTATGAATGAACCACTCTAGTTATGCATCACTGACATTCTCCTCATTCCATCGATTTCAGCCCTTTCTGCTCGCAAACAAATAACCAAATCCGCTCTTACGTCGGCTGTGTAGGCTGCTGCGTGCCGCCTGAATGCCAGCCCATTCTAACTGCCACAAGGACGGGTGACTGGAATATTTGTCCTGTTAGTCAGAGGGCAACCTCATGTTGAAATTCAGATGAATCATCTCTGCATGCCTCATTACTCTTAATTTCATTCACACATTGTCCAAAATGGGTTAAAAAGTCTCTTCCCATCCTAGGAAAAGTTTACATTTTTTTCGTCGCAGCGTAATTGCTTCTTATTTTGCCGGCACACAGAGTGCAAGAGTTGGTCTGAGTCGATATTTGTTTCATTTGGAATGACGGTGAGCTCGCATTTTAAACAATGCAGGTTATGGCATGTAGGATATTACAGTTTCCATCTCTTAATAACGGGAAACTTAAGTCTAATGCACGTCTTTGCCTTTCCAAAGAAGAACAAAATCACCCCCCGGGTGAATTCAGGAAGGATACCTGAGGTCTATCTTTGCTTTTTTTACAATGCTTCTTGTGATCCATATCTTGTTAATGGGTGTTATTTAAATCCTGTTACACTGCAGCTCCTTCTTGATTCTGGCAGAAAGTTGTTACATAGCAAGGAGCTCACATCACTCCTTGTTCATGTTGTCGGTAAAACAAAGTCAAAATGTAAGAACTCTTTCTGCCTGTCAGGAGAAAATTTGGCCGAATCTGAAGACCTTTTTATGTTTGGGATTTACAAGAATTCACCAAAAAATGTATCACTTTTTTCGATTCGTTAAAATTTTGCTTGTTTTTTTTTTTTTTTCAGGTAAAGCTAAAACACCTTATCTTCTTTGGCCGACATGTTTAAGTTTTCTGCACAAGTCCCAGATTTACAGTTAAGGTTGATTTTGTTGCAAACTTGAAGCTGCATTTTGGATCCTCGTCCTGTTTGGACCGATCTCCATTTATCATACCGATGCTTCGATACATTTGATTGGAGTTTTCCTTTGTACACAGAAACAATCACAGAAAAAATAATGCCCCTTCTACCGCCGTGCCACATAGATTACTGTATTTGGTTTTTGATCTCATCAGTCAAATTTACTTTGTTCTAGAAGTCTCTTGGTTCCAAAACGTAGATTTTCAACCCCAAGCTCAAGCTGCCTTATTCTAGTTAATGAAGTAAAATGCTTTCATGTTTAGCTCTTTAAAAAAGCCATGCTGGTTTCCTCTGATAACTGATGAACTTCCTGCGACACCAACTACTTGGGATCCTTAACCCCCCTTTAAGATATTGGACCTGATAATGACCCTACGAGCTGCATTAGATTGTTGGACAACATTTTTTTCCTCAAAGATCGTCGCTGAAGTCTTTCTGGCCTGCCTTTATAACCCACACCTTAATATTTACGTACCAGCATCATTTCTTTAGGGTATTTTGGTATAATGGAGGCTATTATTTATCTGAGGATTTATTTTAAAGATATTTTAGTAAAATCTTTACATTTCTTATCGTCTTTAGGCAAAGAAAAAATGTTGTCATTTTTTAAAGTTGTTATTATTATTGTAATTAAAGGGTAAAAGTAGAGTTTATCAAAGCAGTAATTCATTTCCTCTGGTTGCAGTTGTGCTTTAATCCATCTTCTGTAGCTCTAATGACTCTGACTTACCAGTTTGTCAGCGTCTCCATTTGAAGGTCAGTTCCTCATTCAGCAGATTCTGCAACATTCCCTCCTGGGCTCAACATGAAGAAAAAGTGCGATCTCTCTGTATTTGGTTCTGCTTTTTCCACAGGTTCTGCCAAGATTTTAAACCCATACGTCAGCAGTTGAAGCTCTGCAGCCATAAAGCTGCAGGGCACCAATAAAACCACTTATTTTACACTCTAATTGGGCTCTTTGTGTAACTATAAAAGCTACAGTTTGCACTGTATGAAATAACCTAGTCTCTCCTTTCTGTCTGCCAGCTGATACGTTCTGGGAGTGATGCACTGGCTTCCCCTGGTTGCCATGGTGATCGCCTCGGCCCTGCCCTTCCCTCATGACCCCGCGACCACGCAGCCCAGCTCAGGCAGCCGCAGAGAGCGCCGCCGTGACCCGGCCTCCCGCCTCCCAGCTCCGTCTTTGGACTACAGCCTTGGAGGAAATGCCTCACAGACGGACAGCAGCAGAAAAAGCCAAAAAGATTATGTTGAACTCTCAGTTCATGGAGAGACCTCCACATCCAGAGGGGAGGATCAGATGGCCTACAAACCTTTTAGCAACTCAGACAGCAGGGTCAAGATCAGTCTGGATGTTCCTGCAAAAGAACCACTCAGGACCGAGGAAACTTCAGAGGATGACTCTCTACCAAAGGACTACAAAGCCAGCAGGAAAGAGGACTCCAGCTTCTTGGAGTTTTCTAAAAAGATGGTCCAACAGGACTCTACGGAGACACCATTGCATCTTTCAGGGCAACCAAGAGACACATCATTATCCAGTGCAGGTCCAGCTGAGGACGGTCTGACCCTGGAGGCTGGGCTGGGTTTGGGGGTCGGGATGGACAGCCTTTTGGAGATAGACGAGATGTTTCTGGACGCACACCCCAGAGTCCTGTTCTCACCCTCTCCGTTACCTCCAGAGCATCCGCCACTCCTGCTGATGTTGGAGAATGGCCTGACGGAGGATGAAGGCGGGGACCTAGAGGAGCCGGAGGATGCGGATGGCCGCATCGAGGGTCACGGCGACCGAGCTAACGACCGAAGCACGACAACTCCGAGCTGGGCAAACTACTCCAGAAGAAAGGACGAGGATCGTCCTATTAAACGAAACAAGCGATCACACCTAAGCGACAACAGGAGGGGTGAGAAGTCTGTGTGTGAGTCGGAAAGTGGTTGGGTCACCAACAAAACAACCGCCATTGACACCTTGGGCAAGGAAGTCACCATCCTCCAGGAGATCCAGACGCAGACTGGACCTCTCAAACAGTACTTCTATGAGACTCGGTGCCGCCAGGAGGGGGGGCCAAGATCTGCGGGGACAGGCATGGCGGGGGCCGGCTGCTTGGGCGTGGATAAAAAACAGTGGAAGAGCGAGTGCAAAGCGAAGCAGTCGTACGTTCGGGCTCTCTCCAAGGATGCCAACAACAGGATGGGATGGAGGTGGATCCGAATAGACTCATCCTGCGTCTGCGTGCTGCTGTCCAGAACAAATAAGGGGAAGGAGGTCTTGACAAGACGGGGGAGAGTCTAACACAAGGCAGGAAGGGAGGGCAGAGCAGCTCAGACATTATCTTTCCACACATGTCTCCTTCCTCCATTTTATGACAATTACAAGAAAACAAGATGACCTCAATGCTAGATAATTATAGGGAAAACTTTTACATAGACATTTTACATCAAGAAGTACTGTTTTTGTATGATTTATCTTTCATAACCTAAGTTATTTTTGACTAGTATGTAAGCATGTCTGATATTAATATATTTCCTGATGTGTCCACAACATGAAACCAGTATACCTTTTCTGTATCTCCGTGTGTATTTATAGAAGACGTCTTTATGCATTTGTAGCTCTCTCCGGTGTCTGATGATAATTCCAGCCTCTGGTTCGCTCGGCTTGTGAAAGCAAAGAGCGCCACCTACTGTGATACAATGTCACTGCTCCTAACTCTCACAGCTGTGGGTGAATGTTGCAGGATCCTTCTGTGGGACTCACCTGGGTTGTAAATTATGTGACACCTAGAGAAGATCTGATGACATATGATAATAAAAGAAATTTGTATGTAGATTATTTTGGTGCAGCTTTGATACATTTGTATTCAAAATGTTTTGTTTGTTATTCTTTGAATTAGGAGAAAATGCACCTTTTAAAATCCAAACTGGGAATAGCTGCTAAATTAGTGAAATGACTAAACATGGTAATGGCTTTCACTTAGTAATAAATGTAATATATTTGATTTGATAGGATTAGAATAGGAACTTTAAAAACATATGAGTAATATCATGAACATTTTCATAATTTAGATATTTATTGAATAACTAGGTATTTTGTTTGGATGAAATATACAGTTATAGTTCTTTTTAAGTTAACGAAATACTAAAATACCTAAATCCAGCGACATATTTTTAGAATATACAATCTTTAATTGCACAAAAAAAATAATTCTTAGAACCATTTATGCAGAAAAAGCTGAACTACAAGTGATTAAAAATGCTAATAATCTTCAGATAAAGTGAAATTAGGAAGGAATTAAAGCTAAACCACACAGAATAGTTTTAAGATTGTTTTTCAAACCATAATTTGTCTGAGCTGCCGTGGTTCTAAAGGAAGGTTGGTTCACAGATGATGAACCTGCAGGGATCTGGATCGCATACACTAAAGGAATGTGGAACTAAATAACTGAGTAATTATTGCAAAGACCTTAAACAAGTCTAGTCATGTACTGTGACTACTATACAAACACAGAAAAACCTATTAATCTGCAAATCGAACAATAAATACTAAGCTTTCGTCCTGATAGTGTTCACTTAGTCCTTTTTGATGAAAAGAGTTTTTTTAAGGAGGTGTGATCAGCAGACATAAACATGATGCACTATTGGACTTTTCTTTTCCGTTGGTACCTTAACCTTTCGTTGTTGACCTGCTTAGCTTATCCGTTTCTTTTGTTACTTCTCCTCCTTGTTTACACATCATGCACAAAATAAATTTAATCAAAAGTACTTTGTATGCAGCCAGAGTAAGAATACTGACGTAGAAATTATTAAAGACATACCTGGCTGGACCCCTTAATGATGCAGCAATGTTAGTGGTTCACTTACTCTCTGCTAGCTAAACTAATTAAAGAAGATGTGGAGGTCATCTGCTTCTTGCGATATATACCTTGGTGAAAGAGATTTAGATTTAGATTTAGAAACCAGACAGCAGTATTATTGCTATGTTTTATCTTTAATCTGGTTAAAACAATTATTAGAGGGATGTTCCAATAAGATGTGTACTCTCAGCATAATTTTATTTTAGAAAAGCTACACTGTATTAAACGTTATTTTTCTAGTAATGTTTGAAAAAGTGATGCCTCTCTGTCCAGCCCTGAGCTGGTGGCACAACATCCTGCAGCTTTAGAGGAGCCGGATGTCTTGAAGCTTCCTTCATTATCTTGTTAATGATATAGAAAACGGACTCATGGCTGGATGCTTCGCTATGAAGGGATGATGGTTGCAGGTAATCTTTGCTGATACAAGAAGAATAAATTACAGATTTATAGAGTGATGTCAGCTGGACTCTTTCATAGCTACATCTGCTGACAAATGAAGCATTATTTCCCTTATAAGGACTTCTTCTTACATGAGCAAAGCTTTAGCACTTATTAACCTGCAACTGCCCAGTGCGCATAATAATCTAAAGACCTTCATAAAAGTCTTGACAACGCACCCCCACCCCCCGAACGACAAAAGCAGAAGCAAATTGCATTATTATTTGCAAATCCACCTGGATTGCTTTATTTATTTTTTTCTTTTACATCATTTTCATCATCATCGTCACTGATATTATTTTTGTTTTTGAGTTGATATTTTCAGTTTTCATCACTGACACTGGAATCATGGAAATCTGTTAAATCGTTGCACAATTTGTTTTCAAAATGTACACATTTATGTATTCGAAGGACATATTTCAATGTCTGATATTTACTCTTGAAACTCGTCCAAACGAAGTAAAGAACAAAACCGAACAAGTTCAGACATTTATCCATTACATACCTGAAGAAAATAAAGTTATCGTAAAAAAAATAATAAAATACAACTGAAAAAAATACACACATCTTACAAATTTGATTCCCCCCCCAGGTATCCCCAAACCCACCCCACCCTGTATGTTTAGCATAGAGATATATATTTTTTGTTTCAATGACACCTCATATCATCTTCATTACCAAAAAAAAAAAAAAAATAAACAAAAAAACATTTTGTTTTAGGTCATCGTCATTATTGGACATGCATCGTAAACACAGAGGCTAAAGGTTTTGTTTTCTGGGCTTCATCAGGCTTCCCTCTCTCTAATCTCCTCCCCAGAGAGCTCTTCCTTTCTGTTATGGCTTGTGTGTGCAGTTAAATGACCAACTTCTGTCCACGTTTTCTTTCTTGTTCTTCCCTTCGGATCGACTGTTTTTGTCTCTCTTTCGGCTCCGTTTGCATCAGGACGAGCAAAAAAGCTCCCAGGGTTTGCTTAAGGTTTTGACTCTTTAATGTTTTAAACTATCCAGCACATTTTATAACAGCTTCGCTGTTTGAAAAAAAATAAAAAATAATAAATATATATATATATATATGGAAATACCAGAACCTTGTGGTTCTGGTGTTTCAAGATACTATTATCTCTGTATTTGAGGAGACAAATGTGCCAACTTTCAGATAAGAAAACTAAAAAAGAAGTAAAAAAGAAGGACAAGCTTTTAAAGTCGGTGCCGACTTTAGGAAATGAAGAAGCTCAGAAGGCACACTGAGGTTTTCCTCTTCTCTTCTGAAACAATAAGTTAAATATTTGACCTGGGTAGCGTTAGCATTAGCTGTCCTGGCAATCAGTTTACAACCAGTATGGAATGAAAGTGGTGGATTTTGAGTGCAGCACTTGCTGGCCAGGAGAATTTCAACCTGTTGCTATCAACTTTCAATATAACCAAGTCAGGTATACAGAGGCCTAATGGCAGCACAAACCCCAGCAACAGTCATTACTGTTACTTATTTATAAATTGTTGTTTTTCTATAGGTTGCTATAAGAAGGCATATGTTAAATAAATATCTTAAGGGGATGTCAAGACCGCACACTTTGATACCCAGTGGGGCTTTAGGCCAATGCTTTTTGAACCACTGAATTATATCAATCTACATTCTGAGAAAAATTAAAAATGAAACAAGTTACACACTAAGAAACAAATGAGAAATAATGTTACTTTTTGTTCCATTTAAATAAGGCATATCTAAATATTCTCTAATTAACAAAGTAATATTTTTATTAGATGGGCCAAATGTCATAATTATGGCCATCTAAGTTGTTCAAAGACAACAGGAAAGACAAAAAAAAAACATAATGTCTCTTTAAGGATCTTAAAAGAAAAACTTTTAAGGTACCCAGTAAAAGCGTCTGGCTCCTTCTGTGTTAAAGCTGATTTCCTGCTGTAGACCGAATTTGCTCTGCTACGCTCCCTCCAATTGTACTCCTTTCATTCCCCTTCAAAAGAGATCACTATCTGCTTTCAAGGTGCCAAAAGACAATGGACCTCTGATGTGGTTGGACATAAATAGTGGTGTGAATTCACACGTGTTTTACCACTCCACCCGATCCTGGTGGGGACCATAGAGGCCAAGAAAAAGGGCCCACTGTGACTGAAACTGGACACCAGTGGAAAAAGGAGCACAGGTGGCACACCTGACACATCTATCTGTCTCCCAGAATCGCTTTACAGTTTGAAAACCCTCTGAATCTGACAATAACAATGCGTTTGGTTTCCGGCATGGCCCTTGTTGTGAAGTAGGGGGTTCAAATGTTTGAAACTGTAAGACGATAAACGGCAGCAAGAGGTTATCCTCAGAAGGTGGGAAAATGAACCCTCTGCTGACTGACTGCACTAGCCTAACCACCTCCGGCGATGTCCTTTAGTCACTTGACAACGCGAAATGTGGAGGGAGAGACGGAGAGAGAAAACAGCCGATCCGATTCAGTCTGCTAAATCTGTTTTATACATTCTTCATGTCTTTTCCCCTTTTTCTTCCTTCGCTACTGTTATTGCAGAATGGCCATGTTTACTTTTAGGTTAAATAGTAAAGTCATTGCTTCCTTCTTCATTGATGAGTGAGAGGGTCCTTTAGTCCCAAACCAGTTGGAGCCCTGAGGAGAGAAACATACCAAGTTAGGGTCAGAAGGTTCATGTCAGACAAAGTTATCCTTTTGTAAAAAACATAAAACTTGTTTTCATTTTCAATTCTTTCCTCCAAGACCATCCAACTTACATCAAATAACACATCAGGTTGCCACTGTAATGCTTTATAATCTTGGGTTACAGCAATGACTAATCTGTATTTCTTATCTTTAACTCTAAATACGTTGGTCCTTGTAGCCTGAAACCAAAACCCTTCTCCAGACGACCTCTGGTTTGTGGATGTGGGTAGCTGCAAATTTCCATTAAGCCTGAAATGGTGAAACTGGACATCCTTCCTGGTCTGCATGTTGATATCGAACTGAGAGAGTGATACTGGTTCCAATACGCAGCAGGTCTTATTGGTTCCTGGGTTCTTTCTGTATTTTCTAAAAAATTCTTATTAGTGTGAAGGGAACAGTTCAAGTAGGACGATTGATACCTGAACACAAATGAATATTTTGATCCCAAAATAATCACTAAATGTGGTTTTGAATTGGATATGGTAGCCTGACGTTACAGTTCTAGAATGGCCTCTTAAAAGCACAAACTTTAACTTTATTCAGTGTTCATGCAAAGTCTTTAAAACCTTGGTTCATGCAACAAAATTGACCAGTTAAAATGAAATGTATTTCTGCTAAGATTGATCAAATATCCACACAAAAGTTTGAGAAAAAAATCCAATTTTGAGCACCAAAGATTTTATTGAATTGAATTTGGTTGAATTATTGCAAAAGAAGCATTAAATGTTATTTTATTACCATAAACTCCACCTTTTGATGTCTTCAAAGTATGTATCTTTTTTATTTCTTTCTTTTTATTTCTCTTTCTCACTGTTTGCGTCACATGCTGCTTTTATTTTAATTATGTAAAGCACTTTGAAATGCCTTGATGCTGAAATGTGCCATACAAATAAAATTTGACTGATTGATTTTGATACAAAAATAGATTACCCGATGCTAATGCTTAGCTTTAGCATGAGGTAAATAATTTAAAGCTCAAATGTAATGTTAACAAAAATGCCCATCTCTCGTTTACATTAAAAAAATCTCTGACAGCAACTGTAAATATAAACCAAGCACATTTAAGACCTCAGGGGAATGTACTAAAAATCCCAGACCAAAACAAGTCAACTACAGCAAACACATGTTTGTTCAAAGAGCATTGCCCGACACATGTGGAAGCCATAAGCACAGTAGTCAGCGCCCACACACAGGAGTAACCCTGTTAGGCTCTTTAATTGACATGTTCTCACCTTAGTGGCTCAACAGGAGTACGTCCTCACTGAGGCAGATTCACCCCGGGCACCAGAGCTGGCTGCTTTGGAAACCAGGAGACAGACACACAAGGTTATTATCGTAACAGCATTGACCTTTCTAGAGGGATTATAGCATTCCTGCGTACTTTAAGGAGCCTGCACCTTGTTATTGTCAGTTCTGTTAAAGGAGGAAGTTAGCTAATAAGGTTAGAGATAATACCAGAGTAGCATAAAAACATGTTTTACTTCCCATACGGCATTTGGTTCCCAACATGCTCTTTTTGTGAAATAAACTTAAAAAGTAAAATAGTAGCTTTAAAAAACTTATTAGCCTTGAGGATGGATTGAACATGAGAGCTAAAGTGGGAACAAGTCAAAGGTCAGACTCACCATCACTCTGAACCTTTCTCAGGGTAACGGAGGGGGTGGAAATGGCTGAGGCACGGAAGTTAGCGGGCAGCGTCTCGGCAGAGTCGGAGGTCACACCTCGGAGGTCTTTCTCCCTAAACATCTTCCTCCAGGAGGGCGAGCGGGTAAACGTCTTGGTTCCATCCTGCACAGAATATCAGCGAATGAGGGAACCAACTAACACAGGTACTCATACAAACTTTTACCTTTGTGCTTATCAAATAGGAGAGTATTCTGACCTCATCAGGTCGTCTCTCAGTTCCCATGGAGATTAGGGAATTGTACTCCTGCTCCAGAACCTGTCTGGCCTGCAGGGAAGAAGTCACTGAAAACTCAGAAAACTTTGAATACACAAATTATCTTTTACGCAATTTACAGAAGTGAAACTTTATTACAAATCTCTGCAAGCAATACACCTCCAAGATTTCTAAAGAAAAAAACACATTTTAACATCACTGCTTAAAAACAAACCATAAGGCTTAAATTCTGAAGCCAGTACAGAAGCTTTTCTTTGGTTTCTACTCCCTTTTTGGGTGATAATGCCTGGTCTTCAACGACTCAAAGGTTACATAACATCAGGTGCTAGCTCTATATCGCCAGCACAACAGATAAGGCTTTAAACTGTACAGGGAAATATCCAAAGGGAATGCATAAATAAGAATGGAACTGGGCCAAATATCGAGCCCTGAGATACTCCAGATAACAAAACTTTCAGGATAGTCCACCAGCTCCAACAAAGGCACTTAAATGGTACTTATGTGGTTCCTTTACAATCTAAATGCAGTATTTACAGGGTAGCTATCAAGGTCCTTTTAGGTTAACTACAGGATAATTTGGTTGTACCTACATAGGTACTCGAGGTTCCTACAGGATCCGAATGAGGTCTTTTTAAAGGCACCAACAGAGTAGATAATTACTGTCACCATATCACTTATCTAGAGCTTATTCCAGATAGGAAGAAACACCTTCTTAGTAGTAATATACAGGGTGTCAATGGACATGCATGTAAGGTATTAAATTTAAAGGTTATTTTCTGGATACCTATTAGCTAATTTCACATGGAACACATAGAAGTTATATGGCACCTACAAAGATGTTAACACACATAGACACCCTAAAGTCCAATGAATTTCCAAAATACTCCAGTATGAGGGATATGGCTAAAGAGGATCACGTGGAAAGGAAACTGTTTAAATCCCAGTATTTAATCTCAATATGATACTAAGAAGAAAGCTTTTAAGCTATGCTTAAATACTTCTTTAAAATAGCAACATTAGATTAGATTAGATTAGATTAGATGAGTTTTATTGATCTCACAGCGGAGAAATTCACACGTCACATACTGGC
>JAUZNJ010028971.1:27784-41171 GCA_034780135.1 Jordanella pulchra | reverse complement strand
AAGGGAATGCCATGATATGGCAGCCCAAACCATCACTGATCCACCCCCATGCTTCATTCTGGGCATGCAACAGTCTGTACAGTACGCTTCTTTGGTGCGTCTCCACACCGTAACTCTCCCGGATGTGGGGAAATCAGTAAAGGTGGACACATAAGAGAACAATACATGTTTCACATTGGTTACATACAAGGTTCATCCTTCTTGGTGGTTTGCTGACATTACCCTGGATACTGTGGCTCTTGATTCATCACAAAGACTTGCTGCCTTGGTCACAGATGCGCCAGCAAGACGTGCACCAACAATTTGTCCTCTTTTGAATTCTGGTATGTCACCCATAATGTTGTGTGCATTGCAATATTTTAAGCTAAACTGTGCTCTTACCTGCTAATTGGACCTTCACACTCCGCTCTTGTTGGTTGTATGTGCAATTAATGAAGATTGGCCACCAGGCTGGTACAATTTAGCCATGAAACCTCCCACACTAAATTGAGCGGTGTTTCAGTTTCATTGTCCAACCCCTGCATATCTGCGTGTGTTAAATAAAACTCATTGTAGAAGTTCTCTTTACGGGTGTCTTTAGGTAGATTTCTGACCTTAGAATCAAGTCACAAATCTCTGACATTTGCTGAGGTTTTTATCAATGTGAACTCACAGGAAGTTCACCAGTAGCATGTTGAAGTCAAATCCCATCATAAACACTTTCCAATCATGTTTGGGATAAAAAAAAAATAGCTGCTCAGGTCATGATTGGATTTTTTTGTCATTAAGACTTCAGTATTCGCCATGATCTGAATCCACCGATTATGCCAGAAAACTCAAGATAAACTAAGTTGTTGAGGATGATGTATTCAATCTATACGTGAGATATTTGGATCATCAGGAGAAAAAAATCATTAAAATTAACACAGAATCTTTAAAGAATTTATTTGTAAATCATGGTGAACATGTTTTTGCTCCACTGTAAACAGAACACAAATCACATCCACTGAGCTGTAGAAACCCATATTTGTCCTGTTCTTTGTAACCAGACATTGCTTTTAAAACTAGACATAAACCTACTCCACTAATGGTTTCTATTTTTAATTGTTGTCACCAATAGTTTATATGATTCTTTATGAACGAACAGTTAAGAAGTAATATTTTCTTGCTGGGGGTCTCTGTCTTGATTCATGTTGCTAATTATCTGCTAGTGGTTCAGGCTTTGAAATTCTTTTATCATTTTTGGTTGGTTCATTTTAAAGTTATTCTTTGATTTCACAGTGTCATGCTCCGAGGTGTCAAGTAAATACTTAGTTACTGTACTTTTCTTTTTCTGTATCTGTGCTGTATTTACCTTTACATTTTATCTTATTCACTAAATTTAAACTCTAATATCTCCATTTTTTACTCCTTACTTTGGAGAAAACTGACTTGTTTCCTTGATACATATCAAAGATGACATGATGTCATCTGCAACAAAACAGAGGGAAAGTCAGGAGCGCAAAGAGAATCTGTTGGAGCCAAGTTAATTTATAGAAAAACACTGCTAGAGACATGGAGGAAAACAGAGGGCTGGAAAACATTTCACAGCTGTACATTATGATGTTAGCATGTGACTATAAACCTATTCTAGCTTTGGGTAAAATGCATGGAAGAAGTCAATGCATGGATGTGCCAAAATCATCTTCAGCTGAATCAATAATAAAACTAAAGTAGTATTTTTTTTGGATCAAAGGAAGAGCATTTAAAAGTCAGTACATAGTTTCAGTTAATTCACGATGGACTCAGACCTAAACCTTCAGAGGCTCATATAGACAGAAACAAAGTCATCTTTCTATCACCTGGAGAACATCTCCAGGATTAAATGACTAATGTCTCAACAGGAACTTCATAAACTAATTCCTGCTTCATTCATCTTCATTCATCTAAAATTGATCCCTGCAGCCAAGTCTTCACAGGTCGAATAAAAAGTGTATCAGATAGCTGCAGCTGATCCAGTATGTTGCTGCCTGCATCCTCACTAGAACTAAGAAAGTGGAGAACATCAGCCCAGTTCTATAGTCCTTCCACTGGCTCCCTGTATCTCAGAGAACAGACTAAAATACTTCTGTTAGTCTATAAATCACTGAATGGCTCAGTGGGTCAGCCACCCACACCTCTCAGGTCCTCTGGGTCAAATCTACTCTGCAGAACAAGAAACGGAACCAAACTTGGAGAAACAGCATTTAGTTCTTATGCACCATTAATCATGAATAAACTCCCAGAAAAGAGCCAAAAACCTAATTTGCTTTAAATCATCATTAAAAACACATTTGTTCAAAGCGGCATTTGACTGAGCCATCTAAACATTGCTAGCAAAGTTTCTATTTTAACTTTTATTCAATTTTTTAGGGTTTTATCTTATATTTATGTAATCATCTAATGGTTCAGTTGTATTCTCTTTATCTATTTATGTTATCCCTATGCCACTGCAATGCACCTTCCTTTTTTTCCTCATGTACAACACTTTGAAATATGTGTCAATGAAATGTATGTAGGCATAAACCTGCCTTGTAGATGATAAATCAGATCCTGAGATGCAAAACTTTCCTCATCCATTCCCCATTCATTAAATGTTCAATTTAAGTTCTAATTTAATTTCAGGGCTATTTGCAACTCTAATGATATAAATTCTAGAGCTGCAGAACTTCTGTTCAGTTTGGTCTCTATCATCCTGCCTGCAATTATTTTAAAACAAAACTAGAAACTCAATATTTTTAGTTCTCTCTACTATCATAGTTTTCAGGGTTTTTGTATCATTTTAGCAAAAACTTCATTTGACTTTTGTAGTTAAAAGTACAATGCAGAACCTGTAATTAGTTAGTTTTGCTTTAGTAAAGGATTTAAATCAGTACTTTCACTTTTTTATGTAGGTATCTGTACTTTCATTTAGATAAAGAATTTGAGTGCTTTTGACACCCTGGTCATGCTGCACTGACTGTATGTGTTGAATAATTTGTTCAAATATGTTAGATATCAAATAAAAAAACATAAGATGCAAAGCAATTTCTCCTGGAAACTAATTTTTCTATTTATTAGAGCGACACAGATGCATGCAAAGAGTTAAAAGTAAAACAAGCACACCTGTAACCACAAAAGCTAAGATACTCATTAAAGCAGGATTTTGTTTTTCAAATTAAGACAGTAAACCTCTTTTCTGATAAAGTTTAAAAATACTTTCATAGATGCTTCACTCTTGCAAAATCCCTGCAGGAATGAAGTTTTAGTGTTAGGAAACTCCCTTTGCATCAATACAACCGTTGGACTTCAAAAGTCAATTAAAACTTCCCAAAAAATCCATTCAAGAACCAACTAATAGTAATGTTTGTACACTGCATCCTCGTTCCTCCCTGTTGGTTGGTTCTGGTAGCTACCTGATCCAGTATTGCTCTATTCTTCACTTTCTGGTACCACAAACTGAATTGTTAAGATACTTTTTGTTTGTCCTCATGTGCATCAACCAACATCCAAACGGGTTGTCTTCCTTGTTGGTAAACCCTTAATTTTGTCACTACCAACACAAAAAATGAGACTGACTTTATTGATTTGCAAAGAAAAGGACAAAAAAATACATATACCCATAGGTGGATTTGTTCTGCACTTGTTCAGGATGCATACCAGCACATACTGCAAAACATGAAAAGCTAGGATTCTTAAATAAAAACATAGCCTTACCAGGCCTTCTTGGGGCCCTAAGCAAAATTGGATTTTGGGGCCCCTTTTTGTCTGCCAATAATATCAACTGCTGCAATCAACAGTTTGGTGATGAGATGACTCACATGCCTACTATAAACTCATTGCAGCTCTAGTTATAGTCTCCTATTTAAAAGTATCCTCAAATGTTAACAATACCTCTTGGCCAAAACACCTGATTAAACCTGAGAACATTTGGCTTTAGTGGCAGTAGGAACAGCTTACTGACGCATTAAAACTGTGTCAAACAACTCGGAAAGCGACTCGGGTTGCAACCGCTTTCAAATGCATTGGTTCCCATCTGCATTTAGTTGGAACAACAAAGCAGAGTCGAGCTGCTAATTTACGTGATACCATTGAGCGCAACTTACGGACGTCAACACACAGCGCTAGTCGCGTCTGATCTATCAAGCCGTTAAAACTCTGTTTACATTTGTCGCAGTGTGGGGTCCTGTCACTGTGCCTCCAACTGGTTATGCGCCTTGGCTACTTGGCCAAGGGGATATCCCTTTGGCTGACTGGTCAGCGCGTGTTACTTTCATCTGCCTGAATCTCTGATAAGAGAATAATAATTTATTGTTCTTCAGGGTCCTGGGGCCCTAAGCAGACAATTAGTTCACTTATGCCTTGGGCCGGCCCTGAGAGCAGAACACAGAAAAAAGAAAGAAAGATTTTTTATTTTAAAACAAAAGGAAAACATAATTAAATCCATAAAGAATAAATAATAATATCCCTTTAAGAGTGTGTTTTTACTTTCGCAAAAGAAAAGCTGTTCTTTAAAAGTGTTCACACTGTCTCTGATTTTGTGTCATTCACAGCCCCAAAAACAAATTTATTTTCACACCTCCATCTTATATTATTGGTTGGGGGGATTGCTTTGATTATTTAACAGGCATTTCTTTTTTCTTTCTACAGAGGCGTTTACAGTACAAGAGTCTCTTCGGTGACTGCTGCAGTTTCCTGTCTGTATGTTGGGACCCCTTCTAAGGGGTCCCGTGTCCATTTATAAACAGCAGGTGGAGATGCTGATGTTCAACACAGCTGAGTCTACAAGAAATATACCCAGTGATGCTGGATGCCTAGAGGTGTCAGGCAGCATCAACAGCGACCCTACGTACAAAAACCAGCATGGTGAGAGTCGCCATGCTGTTCTTTTCCAAACAACAGTGGTGGGCGGTCTTCATGCAGCAACCCTGCTTTTGAGTGAGTCTTTATCTCCTTCTTGCTGTCTTTAGAAGAGGTGTTTTGACTTCCACACTCTTCTTTGGAGTAGTCTTTAGTTTTTATTTTATTTAGCTGCTTTAGGCAAACACCTAAGAGACATAATGTCTGTGTTATTGCTGTTAAGGTGGTATAACTTTAATAGCTGAGCTCTACGAGTTGTTTTTTTGTTTTCTACAAGTTGTCATTAGTAAGGTCAAGGCCTTACTAGTACTACTTCATCTTTACTTCCAGTCTGGAGAATTTTTAGTTTCACTAGTTGTAGCCTATTAAAAACCTGATTTTAATGCTTTGTTGGTTAAATGGATATCATTTTATGCTAACAATCATGGGAATCTAATTTTATTCAATACTTGGAAGCATTCATGATAAAATGAAAGTGTTATCTTTTACAACTGGACTTCCTAAGCTAACCTCAGAGGAAAAGTGTTTAGTTATTTTTTATGAGCTAAAATCAAGTATTGCTTTCAGGAATTAATATTCAACCAAAGTCTAAAAAATGAAATGTTCTTATAGCATAGGATGAACCATTTATAAATACATAGGTAGTGTGTCCACCTTTGATAATAGTAACAGTTACGTTTATTTTGATCGATTGTTAGCTTGATTGTTAACCTACACTGGATGAGCACCAAACGCTTCTATCACCCATATTTACAGATAGACTGTCGCGTGTTTCTTAATTAATTTTGGCTAATATTTAAAAGGTAATGAGGTCTGATGTCTTCTCTCTACTCAGAAAGAATAGACCATAGTGATACCAGCTTCTTTTTGTGATTTAGTCGCTAGAGCTGCAAGCATTATGTCGTAAAAGATAATTATGTAATGTGCAGATCCAAATCACTTAACAGGACACCTGAATTAAAGCATGCCATTAGACATTCAACGGCTTCCTCTGTTCTGACAAAAACTGCAGTGTACTTTGTTTTGTCTGCATGCTGCTGTAAAGCACTACAACAGCATGTATAGCTCCAACCAGAAGAGTGAAAGTGTGTGCAAATTTTGCCATTGTTTCACCAGGTTCATTTTCAACTTCAGACAAGTAGCTTTGTTTTAACACCTAAAACACAAATTCAAATTCACATGCTCAAGGCTCTTTACAGAGACAATTCAATCAGACCATACAGTCAGATTGGTTTAAAGTTTTCTATTAAGGTAAAATCAGATTATTGCGTCCAGTCATTGACTTTACAGGATTTGCACCTCCTGGATAAGAATGTTAAGACTGTTCAATTTAAAAAACTCACAGAGATAACGAAGGCAAGTAGAAGAGTTTATTAAAACAAGGTTTAAGTCTTTGGCACTCAGGCTTCATGGGGTAAATTAACACTTAAATTTACTTTGATCGCATGAGCTGTTGAATAGAATAGGATTAAAACACCCGGCCTGAAACTGATGGTGGAACAGAGAGGGAATGAAGATGAATGCCGGTTGGAGTAAGACACGGGTTCCTATGAACCTCCATGATGAGCAAGTATGAGCGAGTGTGGAGAGAAAAAAATTTCCCATGGGAAGAAATCTCTGGCAGAACCAAGCTCAGGAGTATGAGTTTCTGGAATTGTGATGGAGCTACAAGTTGGCCAGATGGTGGAGAAGGGGACGAAGGAGGGTCATCAGAGTCAAAATCTGACATGCGAACCAACTCACAAAGCTGCTGGGTAGCAGACTTTTGTGGGTATGAAAATCTTTTCAAACGTAAAGTTTTTCAAGTTCAACAAATACTGCAGAATGGGAGAATTGGGATAGAATGAAGCATAATGATGAAAAGTAGTCCCTTTGTCCTCCAGCAGTCTAACCCTACAGCAGCATGATTATAGACATAGCTAAGGATAACCTGAGTCACTCCTATAAGCTTTATCAAAAGGAAAGCTTCAAGACAAGTCTTAAAGTACAAACAGATCATACCAGGCATTTGCCAGGGCAACTGAGAAGATTTACAAATGGAGACAGAACAGATACAGGAATGTTTCGAAAATGTTACAATCTGAAGCCTGTTTTTAACCCTTTAAAGCCAAATGTATCATATTTGATTTTTGAGACCTCTGCATCATCGGTGGGATGTTTTCGCTCTTGAGAACCCGACTTAATAAATCAGAAATATGTAGGGAACAGAAAATGTATAAAAGATTATACGGAAATGCCTAATGTATCAAAATTTATGCAAATAATGATCAAATTTAACTTGTACAAAATTTATGGGTTTTTTTCAAAGGATTTAATGACAAATCATTAAAAAATCAGAATTTTCTCTCAATTATTTCATGGTTCAGCTTTAAGCTTAAATCAAGCTTTTTTTTAAGTTCAAGATTAAGTTAAGTAAAGATATGTATGTTTATACTTAAAGGTTTTGTCATATAGACTACTGACTCCCAAAATTAACACGTATCTTGTGATCCTCCACAGAAATTAAAATAAACAATAAATATGATAAAGATGAAGGATATTTAAAAAAATGGAAGCAAAAAAAAGAATAATTATTTTAGTTTTATAGTATTGCACTAATGAGTTTTTTGTTTGTTTGTTTGTTTTTATCATTAAACTACCAAGAGTCTAAGTCATGATTTCTGATGGTGCAATTTTGTGGGTCAGAAGCCAAAAAATTTGCGAACCTTTGGTGTAGATAAGGGCTTAATGTATCGTTAGATATGAATCGATACCTAATATGAGAATCACCACACTGAAGGAGTCGGTAACCAAACCATCTTGACCAAAATAGTTTATAGTTTATAGTTGTGTATAGATAGCAGATTAGTTACAAAGCTTTTTATTTAACAGGTAATGGTTTCAAGTGCTTTAAGATAGACTGTCATTCACCTTTAGATCTTTAGATTTTGATTGTAACCAAAACATCTGTACAAAAGGTATTGTAGATATATGTATGTAGATGTAGGTAAGGTATTTATAGGTAGTAGCTAAAGCTAATAACATTGTTTGTTGAAGGAGAAGATGAGGGAAGTTATGGTTATTTCATGAACAGAGTATAATTAGATGCCTGACAGTATCTGGTGTAAGATTTCTGTCTGAGTATTTTTCTCTTTAGTAAACAGCTTTTTCCTTCTCAACCTATTGTCTTTTACTCACTGGTGTCAAGTTACCAGAACAAACAGCTCGGACAAAACGTTCTATTTTTCGGGTGCTTGTGTGGTTTTACATAATAACTTGTTTTGCTCTTTTAGGAAAAGGCAGAAAGAGGAATTCAATCGAGTTTTACAGCTGTTGTAAAGAAATACAACAATTGATAATACTTTGGTCTGTAAGGTGAATTAATCATCAGCTATCTTGGTTTGTTTGTTTGTTTTTTGTTTTTTTAATCTTTCTGATTATAACAAAAGAGTCAATGAAGAATGGCTGAAAACACATGGGACTGATGTTTTCCTGTAGCAAATGTGGGTTGTTTTTGAGTTTGCTTGCTTACGTAGACTCGCTGTCTGACTCTTTGCTCCTCACTGCACATTCTCCCCACCACCACCCCTGTGTAAAAGCCCCTCTGCCATTTACAAAGGCCCATCTGAAGACCCTCAGGAACCATAAGGTCAATACCATCCCCCACTTCAGTGTTAAAGAAAGTGGAAAATTACAAAGGTCAACAAAGAATTGAAGGATTTACAGAACAGACTGAGCTGGACATCATGAGTGTGGGGGTATTTCCTGTTTTAGTGTTAACCAGAAAAACACACATTGCAGCATCTGGCAAATCTTAACATCCCTGATGTGGTTAGATGTTTTTGTGAGGGTCAAAACCCCGTTCACGGTCAAGATACATCCTAAACTGCCTGAAATGTGATCATCCCATCTGACTTCAATGCTTGGCTTCCTTTGCATTTGCAGAATATGTTCCTGTCCTGCAAAGATCTGTATGTTAAATGCCTAAACACTGCATTATGAAGGGGATCCACAGACCTTTATGGTTTTGTAAATGGTTTTGCTGACAGCAACAGATGACTGTTAAGGTGTGTTGTTTACGCTGGGAGGGAATCCCTGAACTGGTGATGACGAAAGCCTCGGTGAAAAGGTCAAAGATCCAAATGGCTCTCAGTCACATAGCTTTTCAGCAAGTACAGCAGATCTTATACTAACAAAAAACTTGAAATATTTTCCATTAAAGACTTTTGACAGAAAAAAAACCAATGATAAGACTTTCCCTTTATATATATTAATTACTCATTACCAGCGACATTCTTCTTTATCAATCAGATCAGTTTACAAGTTTGCGAGACATCATCAGCAGTTGGTTTCTTTATAAAACAAACTGATCCATAGCTTCAAAAAATATTCAATGCACTGTATTCAATTGTATAATAAGGATCAAATTCAAACATCTTTTATCCACTTTGATTATATTAATGATGAAATGCTGTCAAGTTCAGTTGGTCGTGTGTTTTGGTTAAAAATGGAAATCCAGTCAGTGATCAGTGTTGCATGTAAAGTTATACTGGAAGTGTGAGATTTAAATTCAAATTAGTAGATATTCTATTTTAGAGATAAGAACAGTTGCTTCTGTTTAATAATCAAATTCAGTTAATTTATATTGCGTCAATTCAAAACACGTCATATCAAAACACTTTGCAGAGAAAATTCCATCGAGTCTGAGATGAGATGTGTTGTGAATTGCTGCTATATAAATGAACTAAATTGAATTGAATTGCCCTTCATAGAGTCAGACTTGGTTTGTTTTTATACCAAAGGAAACCAGCTGATTGCATCCAGTCATTGACGTTGCAAGAACCGTTCCTCACAGTTAAGTGAATGGTGACAGTAGAAATTTGCTTGCATTTCTCACAGCCATGTCTAAAAAACTATTAAAGCAAAAAGAAAAAAAAAAAAATACATACAAAATGAGGTTTTGAGAAGCTGTACAGAAATATAACATTCCCCCAAAGTTTGGGTTATTTTTCTTATCGTCTGTTTAAAATGATTCTTCTTACATATCAGATACACTTTGAGAGTGTGTTTGTTTTTTATCAAATTAAATTTAACTAAATGGAAAAACATATTAATAATACTTAGTTATGTTATGGGCTGTATGGTGGACCAGTGGTTAGCGCTATTGCCTTGCAGCAAGAAGGTTCTGGGTTCGATCTGGGGTTCTGGGGTCTTTCTGCATGGCGCTTACATGTTCTCCCTGTGCATGCGTGGGTTCTCTCCGGGTACTCCGGCATCCTCCCACAGTCCAAACACGATTGTTAGGTTAATTGGAATCTCTTGATTGTCCCTAGGCGTGAGTGTGTGTGTGCATGGTTGTGTGTCTATGTGTTGCCCTGCGACACACTAGCATCCTGTCCTGGGTGTACCCCGCCTTACGCCCATAGTCTGCCGGAGATAGGCACCGCCTCAAACGCGACCCTGACAGATGAACCGGGAGATGGATGTATGGATGGTTATGTTATCTTAACGTTAGCAAACAGAATTTATTGGTTAATATTTGTGATTTTTACCTTGTATTCAGATTTATCGTTAAGAGAAATTATTATCTGCCAAATGCTGTTTAAATAGCTGTCTGGTAAGGTGCGATATTACAGTAACAGAAAAGATGCAAAATAATTTTTCACTCTGGTGAAACTCCACACACACATTCCCAGAAGAAACACAAACCTCTCTCCAGAATTTATCAACAAAACATCTCAACCTCTGGTTAAAATTGTTTAGCAAAGAAACTTTTAACTAGAAAAAAAAGCAATTTTCAAATAAACCAATAATGTAAAAAAAGAATGAGAAACTAAGAAACTTACAAAACTGAAGTATTATTACAGTAACAAAAGTTCTATATAGTAAAATGATAGTTGATCTGTGTTCCAGTCCTTAGTTCACAGAGGTAAAAAAAAATATTTATGCACAAATGATTTAATGACAAGTAGCTAATAATTGCTAGCATGTTGGTACTAGCAGGATTTACAAGTAGGAACATAAAGATAATCCCAGCAAAAGTGCAGGTATTAATTAACTGGATAGTAGAAGAGGAACATTGGAGAGTGAAGGAAAGTCGCCTGAATCGAAGGTGACCTCATTTACTCTAACTATGCAACTTATAAAAAAAAGAAGTTTTAAACCTAGTCATACATTTTGATATTCGACTTTTTAAGAGGTTTCTTCCTGGTAATAGGGAGTTGTTCCTCTCCACTGTCGCTACATGCAGGATTGGTGTGAGGGATTGCTGAAGAGTCAATGATTCAATGCAATCAGCTGGTTTTCCTTATATAGAAAACTTTAGATTTAGAAGATTATGGTTTTCTATTGTTTGTGATTTAGAAGAGGGGCTAGATATCACTAAAAAGATAAATGGATAAACCGTTGTTATTAAACAGCAAATATTAGCATTACTGAGTTTTTGACCAAACAGATTTAAAAATGTTGTGAAATATTCAAACGAAATAAACACTTTTCTCCATATGACTCTAATTCAGATCTCTATCAATGAAGATGCGTGTAAGGACTTTTTTTTAAGCGTTTATAAATTTGTAATTGTAAATAAATGAATTTCTTTGCTCATTAAACTTTTGAAGTAGCATGGACTCATTAGTTAAATAGGAATCTGGAAAACTGATGATGTTAAAGACTATTGGAAGGTGAAGGAGTATCATTTAAATGACTTTCACTTTCTCATACCGCTTTTCAGACAGAAGCCCCAAATGAAACATATAATCATGTATAATGTTTGTATGTGTTAAACTTGTATCTTTTTACTGGATTGTCTGAAATAAGGTTATTCATTTTCATCAAGTAAAATAGTCGTATATTTCTTGATAGATAGATCAAGATGCAATCAAATGCCTTCAGAAAACACCTGATTTGTGAACAGAATCCACCAGTTTAGTTAATTCTCTGTATAAATCCAGCTGTTCTCAGAAGGTTAATTAACAAATTGCTTCATAATGAACGCAGTGAACCAGTCCAAAAAAAACTGTAACTCTTATAAACAGTAGGATTAGTATTTTCCTGTGGGATTAGGGAAGTAAGTCAGAGTTTATCATAAAATTATAGCAGCTTAACACAGAAAAAATGAAAGAACAAAGATGATCTTGTAAGAAATTCAGTATTATGATGCGGTCTCTGTAGACAAAACCCCAAAGACTTTTATAGTTCTGGTAAAAAGAGTTCTTCAAACTACTGACTCTTGAAGGTTTAAACACACAATAAACAATGACTATTGATTATTTTCTACTTCATAGTTCTGCTTTACTACAATGGAAAATCCCTATAAGAACCTGTGACGGTTGTAACTGTAACATGACATAAACACTGTTGACACACTTTTGGAAACAACAGCTTCCTGTTGTGAAACTTGCCTTTGAAGTGAAAGAAACCTGGAAAACTTTGATGAAGCTTAACTAAAGTGAACTTTATAGAAGAGTAATAAGAATAAACAAAGCAATCCCTGAGCTGAGATTTCAATGCCTCCCGCCTGAAGTCACCTTTTAGTGTTTTTATAATAAATAATTATCAACAGTGTGCACAAGGAAATGAAAATAAATCTTAATGAGGCTTGTCATGTTCAGTCATGCTCGGTAATAATCTTTAGGTGAGAACTGCTGCTGTAATGCAGAATCTAACCCTGAGTAAAAAGAGACACTTAAGGTGTGAAGTACAAGCTCTGAGAACAAACATAACAGGCTGTTTTTGAAGGACAAAGAGCTGAAAGGGACGGCCAACGGATTTATTTTACAATGATAGACATTTGAAGCTCAGCATACTATAAAATGGGTTTTGCATACAGAGTAGACAGAGTGAGGCAGTCATTTGGGTCTCTTTTTACCAAACCATGATAAAAATGTATTTTTTAGCATTAGAAAATAAGAAAACTGCTTTTAGCTTAACTGTACCTAGAAAAAAGGTTATGGTGATATTTACAATCAAATGCAGCTAAATGCTTCGACTGCAATCAGTTTTTGACTTATAGAATTTCTCTATTTATATCTAACTAGGAAACTCACATAAACTATGTATTCTGTGCATTTCTTATTGTATTTATGAGGAAAACCGTCCACAATGCCTCGGTCAACAGGGAAGCTTTAATAAAAGAGAAAAAAATTCTCTACTGTTTAAAGTTTTAATGAAATAAAAAGGCTGTGGAAGAAAACAAAAAGTCATGTTGAAAGTTTTTTCCATCTGTCACAATCAATAGAATATGGGTGGATGCCCTGAAGACTATAAGTTAAGCAAGAGGATGAAAGCCAAGCAAATCCAAGGACTTATGGGAAAGAGGGAGCGGAGGCCTGTGGAAAATTCCCAGATCTGGTATGTTCTCAATTAAAGCTGTCTACTCCTCCGTGAAATCGAAGAAACCAAATCGAAGGAATGACTCAGCGCTTTCTCTGTTTGAGGGAGTTACTGGTGAATAGAAGAAATATTCATCCACATCCAACTTTACAGTTTACAGTACAGGGATGATGCTCCTCTTAAAGCTGGTGTTGTTACAGCTTCAGCACCTAAGTTCAATGTTTAACGTCACTCTGAGGCT
>JAUZNJ010028971.1:7830-27684 GCA_034780135.1 Jordanella pulchra | reverse complement strand
GGGATGATGCTCCTCTTAAAGCTGGTGTTGTTACAGCTTCAGCACCTAAGTTCAATGTTTAACGTCACTCTGAGGCTCTTATGTAACGTCCAGCTTTGTTGTGACAGCTTCTAGTTGACCTGTGGCAATAAAAAAAAGTCATCTACCAGTGTTTTCATCTCTTTTTTCTGTCACTAAAAGTCCTTCATACTGGGAGGCACTGTTATCTTAGAGTGTAATTTTGTTTTGAAAAAGATTTTTTTAAAAACCCAAAGAATAGAACAAACCCCTTTAAAAGCAAGATTAAGGTCACAACTTAAATCGGAGAAATAAATCTTGGGAAGTTTTCTTTCAATTTTTATTTTTCATTGTTCCAAAAGAAAAAAATCATCAAATTTCATATAAATCAATTATAAAGGATACTTACATAGAAATGAACTGGCAAGAAATTGGAGATAAAATGTGTAATTATTATGCAAGTGTCATTTAGGATTCATCCCAATATGTCCTGATATATTCAACAGTCGATATATTGTGATTTTTATCTCTGGAAAACCTCCACAGATCATGTTGTTACTCTACTTCAGCTGGTGTATTGCAGCTTGATAATGGGCTCTCGGCGCTGCCACCTAGTGGCTGGAGGTTAAAGAGTTATAAAAAATTAAGATAAAAACATAGATGTTTGCCTTTAAATATTATTTGCATTTAAGGTCCATTCGACCATATTTTGAATCAGCACCAACATTGTCTAATAAAATATTATGACTTTGGTATTTTGAATCCATACAAATTATATCTAATGAAAAAAATCACAATATTTGCCAGATTAGATGTTTTTTTTCCCTCAAACCTCTAGTTTTCACTTAGTTATGGGTGGTAACGTCATCTTCTTCTAATTGACAGTAATGATTTTCTTGGCTATAATCAATCAATAGAATATATCTTTGCACTGCAGTGAAAACATCAATTCATATAAAACAAAACCACACATTTAAAGGGATTGCTCCTATAATTTTCTTTTCCATCTCTTCTAATACTCAGAAATAATCTGATAATCCCAAATCCTATGTTTATAATTGTTTTACCACATTGTATCCAACATAAAGCTGCTCATGGGTTTTTTACAAACTTTGAAATGTCCAAATAGTTTGAAAATATAACTTTAGATTTCCTCTCAAATAACGTCCACTGCTGACTATTATAATTCCCTTATGACTCTTCTGGCAGATTTTAGCCCACTAAATTCAATACTAATTCCAATTTTTTAGGAAGATCGGGTCTAAACCTAAATCATGGAAATATGTCCCAGAAACACAGCTATGTCTTTTTAAATACAGGACTTTCTGTTATTTATGAAGGTTTCCTAAAACCTTCTGATCTCAGCCACCGAGCAACACAGGAGCCATTATTTACTATTTATAGTAGCTGATATGAGGAAGTTTATTAGTACAGATAGAAGATGAGTATCAGCATCCACTGCATAATATGACACAGACCTTTTTTTCCTTTCACTGTCTGGAACTAAACTAGAATTCAGAAGATTTTTCTTTTTACCAGGTTACCAAAATAATATCTATTTGCTAAATGTCACAACACTGAGAGAATTTATTGTGAGAATTTCTAATTACATTTTTTGAAATTCAGAAGCTCTTTTGTGTCGAACAGAATTTATGGTTTGAATCAAGAAATCTTAGTTATATAGTTTTTTTCTTTCTTTCTGCAATTAGGACCAATTCCTCCTAAAAGTTTTGTAATAAACATCCCCTAAATATGATGCTGCCACCTCCGTACTTCACAAATAGTGTGGCGTTTTCAGGCTCAACCATCTTACTCAAAGTATAACACTGGTCATTAGAGCCTAACTCTAACATTTCTGTTTTGTCAGACCACACGACATGTTTCAGATAAAGTAGGCCTTTCTCCTTGAGTGTATTTTCAGACGTTAATGAGTTATCATTATTATTATTATTGAAAACTTTGGAGTCATGGCCTCTTCCTCTCTGAGTGGCCTTTTAGCTCATGACGTCACAAAATCCTTTGAATCATCTGAATTTAAACACTCCCAACACTGTAGCAGTTCTAGATCAGTTTTTCCTGGGTGGGACCAGAGTTTTTCACAAGGGCACAGAGCAAAAAAAAAAAAAAAAAAAAAAAAAAAAAAAAAAAAGAAACCTGTGCATTAATCCAAAATTTCATATGCCAAGAGAGCCCAAAATCTGCTCACAGCTCTGGAGATCCTGATCTAGCAGAAGAGAGATTATGATATTTTCTTAATACGGCTGAAGGTAACAGTAAAGCACCTTAACTTTGAAACCATTGTGAAAGAAAACCTTTATGTTCAAGGGACCATGACAACCAAATCATCAACAAAGCTGACTTGGTATTGGGTCTTAAGTAGGGAGCTCATAACCGGAGCCAGTATCCGTTCCACAGGGATACTGGCCCCTTTAGCCCCTGGTACCAAAGTACATAATGGGAAATAAAACCAATTTCCCTCCCGAATGGTACTGTTGTCCTCATGCTGTTCATATTAGTATAGAATTAGTTGAATAAGAATTCAAACAATACTATCCAAGCTAATCCGATCCAATCCTCCTAAATTATTGACATTTATTTTGAGCTTCTAAAATCTCCCAGAAGGAAGAAGCATGAACACATCCACAAGTGTGTCTCACATTACGTTATGACTTAACTCAGGTTTCTCCACGTTTTAGATTTTCCTCTGTCTTAACGAATCTGAGTTAAGTAATTAGTATATTAGCAGGACTCTGAAGGACTGGACTTCACAGTGAGGAGGTGTATGAAAGCAGAGACACATCTAAAAGCTGCAGAATACTGGACCTTAAGGACCAGAATTGAAAAACCTAGAGTTTACCCATTAAGAGCTCTGAGGTCACCTAAATAGTTTAAAAACACAGTGATCGCCATGTGTGTAAATGAATTACAATGAAGTTTAAGCCACTAAAATATATTTAAAATTTATTAGAGCAAAAATAAACAATTTGTAGTTGATATAAAACAGAAAGTTTAAGTTTGATTCGATATCAGAGACGGAGAAACATTAGTTGCGGATTTATCTGTATTAATATCAGGTCTTAGCTGCGGACAGGCGATGTTAACATGTGAAAAACTGCAGAGAGATTAATATTCCCAAAAGATCAAAACTTGACATGGAGCGTGGAAAAATGCACAGGTGAGAATCAGACAGTCTTAAAGGGATTTGTCAAGGCTCTGGTTTCAGTTTGCTCTCCTGGGAAAAGCTAAGCTGGAACAGATCCAAAGAGGTGGGGACCATCCTGGACAACTTAATTGCAGATAATTCAGGACTTTTAATAGGTCTTTCAAAGGTGATGCTTTTGTTCACTGTGTGATAATCAGGGTATTGAATGTGAGGTATCAGAACTTGTTATATAAGTACTAAAAGTCGACGAATAAATCTGAATGAACATCATGTATGCCACCAGATTCTACAATGAAGTGGCATTCAGCATCTCATGTGCTGCTCATCAACAGCCCTGTCTTTCATGTTAGAGCTGGATGTAGCTCTTTCTCTGATGAGCTTGGGAACAGGCTGCAGGTTTGGAAAAAAAAGATTAATGGATAGTTGGACTTTTAAAATGTATCTTATAAAGAAAGAGAACATTCTGTTCTTAACCAACACACATGCCAACAATCGGATGTATTCGAGGACTGGAATAATAACATTTCTCCTTTGTTTTTTTCCTAGAACCAGTGATTTTCCACTGTTGGTTTCTAATGAATTTGGTAAAAGAACAAGAAGTTAGTGCCATCTAGTGGCCATAATCTGAAAATACCATTCATCTCCCAAAATAGTTGAGATATTTCAAGCTCTGCTGCGAAGCAGTGAGAATTGTTATGTTGCATTTAAATAGCTGCGAACTCAAAACATCTGGTTGCTTTCATAAAAATGCAATGGAATTTAATATAATATTAATATAGCATGCATACTAAAATAATAAGACAAATGTTGTTTTTAATCAAGAATAACCTCTATATTATCAATACCAGAAAAAATAACATCAAAAAGTGATAAATATAATACAAACTTATTGGGACAAAACTGTTGTCTAAACTATGTAAAAAAAAAAAAAGTACCTAGCATAGCTGCCATTATGGATCCATTAGCACTACTTCTCTTTACTTAAGAGTTGTGGTGATTTTAAGGGGACTGAGATGTCCAAATGAATGAATACCCACATGCATGAAAACTGAATTCAATGTTTACAAGAAGTAGGTTCAGGTGTGTTAAGAAGAATTAGGAATTTACAATGAACATAGAAATAAATGCTCAAATCTCAGGTACTGTTTATTTTTAATATATAGATATTTTTTATTGGTTTTCACCATTTATTTTTCAATAATCCAACTATAATTTGTTACTTAGGCCCGTTCACTCTAATTAAAAATACATGAAGAATAGACCCATGAATTAACAACTTAAAACTGAGAGACTGTTTGCAGGTAAATGTTAGTTATTAAAATACTGTGATGTAATTTCCCTTAAAGTAGACTAAGCATTTAGTTTGACAGAACGACTCATTAACACCCCCCAGATCTTGAAATCTTTTGATTAGTTTTACCTTATATTGTAAAAATCTGTAGAGATGAAGGGCTTCTCAGATGGAACAAAGACATCTGCCCTAAACTTACCAGAATTATACCAGTTTGAGTCAAAACCACCGTATTTTTTATTTATTTTTTTGAGCTTTTTACAGCACTAGTGGCTTGTTTTTCTGACAGTAGGCTGACAGGAAAGGGGGTATGAGAGAGGGGGAGAAACATGTGGAAAAGGACCACAAGCCGGATTCGAACCAGGGTCACCCACGTCGAGGACTAAGGCCTCCGTACATGGGTCGTGCGTACTAACCACTGTTCCACCTGCACGTCCAAAACCACCGTATTTGAGGCTTCATTTCTTACATGTCACACATTTGATATTTTTGACTCCTTGCATTCCTGAAGCATTGGAGATTTTTATTTGTTACTTGACCTATTGTCGAGGTGTTTTATGTTACCAGATCAGAACATTTGATTATGAAAAAGAAATGTTACAATCTTCTGACTGAAAGTAAGATTTACAAAAAGTTTCCCAAGAAAAACCCCAGAAACCTCCTCTAACAGCTTGAAATGTTCAAATTCTGAAACCCTTACGTTCCTGTTATATACAGATTATTTTTTCATGAAAAATTCCTCTAATATTTAAAATACAGATTGGATGTAGTTACGAAGTGCCTTTTGTGTTGTCTTTGAAATATCAAATCAGCTAATTTAACTATGTTTTAATGAGTAAATACTGGCCTGAGTGACCACCATGGTGGCTGACATTAAAATGTGCAGGCAAACAGAAGTTATGCACACTTGGATTTACACCTTGTGCACGTTTTAAAATAACAGTGAATAATCTAAAGTCAACACAATCTCAAACACTTTCAGCCATAGCCATAAACTGCAGAAATCCTTGCAGTACGTTTGTGTAATTTAGTTGACAACCTTTGCAAACAGCAGGTTAAGCAGGTCAGTGGGAGGTAAGGGGAGCCTGGCTGTGAAGATATCCCCGTTGCTGCTGACTTGCAGGCTAGATGCTGACCTAGAGACGACTGCTGCCAAACTCCGCCCGTAAGGACATCTTTCCCAGAGTTATTCAAGACCCTGAGCTAGTGTGTCTCTGTGGCATCTCTGGGACCTGGCCTGCTTGGAGTGAGAACGCAGTGTAAGACATGTTCAGTCTTTAAAACTTATGTAAACATATATTCGTTTTGATTAGAATGAACAATACATTCATATTAAGGTTTTGATATCAGTTGTAATCCTGCGGTATTTATATGGTGTTTTTTTTTTTTGTTTTGTTTTTTTTTTATCCTAAAGATGTCTAAAGGGACAGTTCATGGGAAAAGAAGCAAAAAGAAACCTCAAGTAAGAGTCTGTGTCACTCATTTTTCCTCTGATGGTCATAATGTGAGTAGCCACGACAATCTGAAGAGCCACTCTGCATTTGGGGCTGCGTGTACTGATGAAGACTTGGTTGCTGAGAGCATTGATAATGGAGTTCTTTATCTCAATCCTCAAACACCAAACTGGTCTCTTGTGGAGAGGTTTGCTGAGCTTTCACCAGATGAAGAGGTAGAAGTCCCCAAGAAGCAAGTCCAAAGTGGAGCCATGCCACCATGTTCAATACATGCCGTGACCAAAGGAGGACTCAGAAAAAAACCCTCAGTAAATAATTTACCAACAAACCGCAAAGATGAAAAAGTCCCACGACTTTTAGCGGCCATGAAAAGAAGAAGTGCAGTGGACATTGAGGACCGTCCCTTCAAATGCACTCGCTGCCACTGGGCTTTCAAAAAATTCTGCAACCTCCAGAGCCACTTGCAAACACATTCTGGCCTTAAGCCACACGTGTGTGACATATGTGGAAAGGCTTACTCACATCAGGGCACGTTGCAACAGCACAAGCGTCTGCATACGGGGGAAAGACCATATGGCTGTCCCTTCTGTGATAAAACATACATCTGGTCCTCGGATTTCCGCAAGCACATCCGCACACACACAGGCGAGAAACCTTACATCTGTGAAACCTGTGGAAAGGATTTTATCCGCTCCTCTGATCTGCGAAAGCATGAGCGGAACATGCACACCAACAACAAGCCATTCCCATGTACGCACTGTGGCAAGACCTTCAACAAACCTCTCTCTCTTAAACGCCACGAGCGGAAGCACCTCGGGGAAAGGCCCTTCTCCTGCCCCGACTGTGGGAAAACCTTCGCCCTTGCCAGCCGCATGGTCGAGCACCAGAAAATCCACATGGGAGTACGTCCGTTTGTTTGCTCCGTGTGCTCCAAGTGTTTCACAAAATCCTCCAACCTGACAGAGCACAAAGCCATCCACAGCGGAGTCCGGCCTCATAAGTGTGGGGAGTGCGGTGTGGCATTTGCCATGGCTTCCCGCCTGGTACGTCACCAATTCATTCACAACAACCAGAAGCCACACAGCTGCACGGGCTGCAGCAAGAACTTCAGCCAGATCACACAGCTGAAGCTCCACCAGGAGCAAACCTGCGCCGGGAGGATCTTTGTCTGTGTGGAGTGCGACAAATCTTTCCAGTGTGCCGCAAAACTTGAACAGCATGTGATGGAACACAAAGAGGAAAAACTATGACCCTGATTGACAGAGGGTGTTATTTGTGTTGACACCGGGTCAGAAATCTTTGCCCGCTATTGGCTGACTCAGATGGGCATTGTAGGACTTGATACATTTTGAAGTTTAGTGGTATGCAAACAGTAGACCTGCGTGTAACACAGAAACGTACTGCAGAGCATAGAAGCCTTCTGGTTTTGCCTTCTTCCTTTAAAGTAAAGATAACCCAAGTCACTATAAAAAGCCCTTATTTAAATGCTAGCTGTATGTATCATTTAAAGGAAAGTGTTGTTAATATAATTTCATAAGGAGGAAAAATAAGGAAAATGTTACCCTAAACCAATCTGGGAGCAACAACCACTAAAAGGGAAGATCAGGCCCATTTTTTTCCAAGAGTGTTAGGAATCATCTGGATGTTTTTTTTATGTGTGTGTGTTTTCCTTTTTTGCAGTTATTAGGGCTGCATTTGTTTTTTTAGCTTTAAAAATGCCTTTATAAACAAATCTAGGCTGATAGATATCAGCCACTTAGTTTGTAATATTTTACAGTATTTCTTTTCGCCAACAATAATCAAGCAGAATCAGTGCAGAAAGCTGATCCTGTAGAGCTCGATTTATTTTGTAAAATTTTTTAGCCTTTTTTGATGTGTTTGTTTAGGTTTTTGTTAAACAATTTCTTGATTCTAGAGGTGTGGTGGTAATAATGCAAGTGAAATTAATATAAAATCGAACATATTGAACAAATAAGAATCCTTTTAAACATAGAGCCAGGTGGGTTTAGACTGCCTTCCTCACTCAATAAATCCAATCATTTAAAAAACGATTTGTTGTAATATTAACATTTTTAGATCATAGAAAAAAAGGCAATTTTAATAAAGATGATGTAGGGGCATTCTTTTTTTTCCATGTTGGTGGATGTAAATACTATTTATTTATAATTCCAGTTAGCTGCAAGTTTCACACAATCTTCCCCCATCACAGCTGGGTTCTCATGGGAATATTTAAGGCTAAATATTTCCACCAACGCAGCTCTGATATTGGAGCTGACAGTGATATGAAACCAGCTACGGATGTGTTAGGCTGTTATTTATGTGAGAATCTAAATGTAACTGATAATACACACTGCTCTGACTCTGCAGTTTAGTTAACCAGTGAAGTAGCACCAGCTGACAGATGGGGTTAGCTTGACTTAATGGTATTATTTAAATTTCCTCCATCTAAAGCTAAGCAGAAAACAAAACCCCTTACCCTTTACTGTATGAAGCAAAGTCAAACGTATACAGCAGATGTTTTAGGTTCATGATGTCTTTCAAATTTGGTCATTTTTCAGCAGTCATTTCTTTTTCAGTTAGCAAGCTATTATTAACTGGGAAGTGAGGGGCTGCATAACTTGTAACCCTCTAAAAGGTTTACAACAGCAGCAGCAAATAACACTGCCTTTAAAAAAAAGGCTTAGATAGTAAATTCTTAAAATAAAAAATAGAAATAGGCCTACGAGCTAGCATTAGCACTGCTAGCCATAATAAGAAGCTAAAACAACAACACAACTTTTGCTGTAATTGTGTTAAGTTTTAATAGCAGCTCTAATAATGATCACCCATGATGCTAGAAAGATTCTCCTTCGATATGTTGCTACCTACAGTGGCAAAAAGGGGCAAATGCCCCGCAAATACAGAGCTAAACGTGCTGGAAATCCAAAAAGTAATGTGGATAAAAAAATGACAAACTCAAAAAAGGGACTAATACACAAAACAAACGCAAAGAAAAAATACTGTATAAGAGTAATGCCGCAATCACAGAAAAAAAGCAATCAATTGCATAAATAAAGCTAGCTCAAAAACATGCAAAGGGAAAATGCAGGCAGCAACATCACCTGCAAGTTAAGAAAAGCTGTAAACTGACTGCATAACAGACCTGCTACTGACCCTTAGTGAAGACCAAAATTAAATGTTCAGAAATTAAGTGTAAAATATTCAGTGGGAAACTTGTACCCCTTTTCAATTGGCTGAAAGACGTGTTTAAACCAGAGTACAATCGGCTTTTTGTGTCCGTGGGTACAACTCATTGACCCGTTTCAAACCGGGTCGCTTGCCGAGTCGTTTGACACGTTTATTTTTATTCTTAACCAGTGGGAGGAGAGCCAAATGCAGAATGTTAGCGGGTTAACCCGGGTTTTTGAAACCCGCTAACTTGGGAACAGTGGGAACGAGGCTTTAGACTCCTTCTGAATCTGGCATGTTGTCACTTTCAGCTCCTCTCCTTTCACATTTTGCATGGGTCAACAGAACACTATCCAATGTCGGAAAGGAAAGGAACTCTGGACAGCCTTTAGCCTTAGAGACGACATGGATGATTCTAGTCAAATCGGGACTACAGCCTTCAAAAAAAAAAAAAAGAACACACAACAAAAGTTACACAAATGTAGCTAACAGTTGAAGCTCTCCAAATATAATCCAAAGCATATGAAGGCATATACATTAGAACGTGTCACACAGAAGACATGTCATGAAACAATGCACTGCATTGCAAAGGATTGTGGGCAACCTCATAGCTCTTATATGACAGAGAGGAATGTCAGGAGGTCCCTATGCTAAATAAACTATCAATAGGAAGCATCCTGCCCCTCCTTCCTTGCTCCTTCCTTACTACCAGCACTATTCAGACAGAATTATCAAAATGATAGATGACAGACTTTTGCTTTGACTTAAGCATCTTCACCAATTTGTCAAATCTGGATAAAATCTTTCCTTTTCTTTCTTTCTTTCTTTCCTCTAATTTTCATTTGGGCAAGTGTCCTGTATATTTTTTTTTCAATGGATCTGGTCCATAAAAATGAAATCACTGTAATGTCCCATGTGTGCTGATGATCATCTTCCCTTAGTGATCCAGAGTTCTTTTGTCTTTTGACTTGCAGTTTTCTTTTGCTATTTGCAACATCCTTCCTTTGCATGTGGTTGTGTATTACCATCATTCATGTGTTTGCAGCAGGTTTGCACTTTACTGCTCTCTGTTTTTTTTGTAATTGCAGCATTTCTTCTTTATATGTAGTAGTAGTATTAATATACCAGTATATACCAGTGTTGGATGGACAAGTTATTTCAGTAAGAGACAATTCCTACCTCTTGGTTATGTTTGACTATCAAAGCACAAAAAGTATCTTACTCTAATATAGCTTTATATGGTATTCGATCCATGGGGTCATTAGAAAATATTTATTTTCTTCTCTTTTAATCAACCATTTGATCATTTTTTATATAATCATCTTATTTTACATAATCTATTTCTATTTTCTTTATTTTTGTTGCCATTATGCCAATAATTCACTTTTCTTGTTTGTTTGTTTTTTTCCTCTGATTTACCTTGCCACTGAAATGTGCTACAGAAATAAACTTGCCTTGCCTAGAATGTGGAATTTTTATTGCAATTATAACCATGATACAGTCTTTGCTGAGAGACAAGCTCAGAATGCACATATAGTCTGCAAAGACAAATTAAAAACACTTATAACTAGATTAGCACTCAGAGAGCGCAGACCTCCGCCAAGCAGCTCATTCCCTTGACATATTGTGACCTCCACTTTCACACCGGACCCAGATCATTACCAAACAAATTCCTATATCCGAATCCTGCTCCAGGTCACCACCAAAAGTTAATGGGTTGGTCCTTAGCCCACAACGCACCTTTGGTAAAATTTTCAAGCAAATCCATCGATAACTTTTTCTGTAAAGTTGCTAGCAGACAAACAGAAAAACAAACAAACGCTACCGAAAACCTAACCTCCTTGGACGGTAATGAAAGAAAAAGATCAGGAGACCCCAAAAGAACGCATGTGGAAGATAAACTTCTTGGCAGAGAACACATGTAAGGAAGTGCAGCCTGTGCTGAAGCAGTCTTGAAACCGACTGAGGGTCCATTTAAATGTTAGTTTATTTGTGTTTGTTCATATAAATATTTTCTTAGTGATAGCTAATGTAATGACTAATTTACTATTTGGCTTTTATTGAACTAGTTGTTGATAAGCTGAAGACTTATCGAAGCCAGTGCAACCATTTAGATGACCAGTATATGGCATAGACACTAGAGTTAATAAATAATTGCATGTTTCTTTCTGCGTTCATTGAGGAAAGTACTTCAGCTTCATATTTTACTATGCTTTTTATTAAGTGATGTTTGCCAGCTCATTTAAATTTCCCTTATTTTACAAGCAGCTATAAAAACAGTAAGATTTATTCCCTAATAAAAAGTGTGAACTTAAGTAAATCCTGAACAATTTGCTGTTTTTTTGGGGTAAAATTAGTCACAGGAAAAGAAATAATGAAGGTGGAGTTCAAATAGGAACCGGTGATGTGGCCGTAAAGACATCAGACTCATCCTTTATTTAACGGACTTTAGTAGTAATAATGTAAACGGTAAATGGATTTATCTTTAGTGGGCTAATTAGAATTCTTTAACTGTCTGGGGGCTTTTTGAAATGCTTTTTCATAAATCCATCCAGTGCTTAATGTGCTTATGCTGTGACACATTACTGGCAGCCGGTCACATGCATGCTCTATGTGTGTGTTGCATTCCTTGACCGATCTCACTTGGCTTCTGCAGACTAATAGGAAAAGGAGACACCACCTGCCATGTTGTCACCAGCTCTGTGCAAAGTGAGAGGTCCGCTTGGCATTACTGTTATTCCATGGTTCTATCCAACCTTGAGTGTATGACATTGAATTTAAATGAAAGCCAAGAATCTGATCCTTTTTAATGTTGCATTATATATCATTGAAAGAGGGGCAAATACTTCTTAAGTAATTGATGTGCAGCAGGCATGAGTACACTTTAAAATCATAACTCCATTGCTTAACTTTAAAGATCTTGATAACGCAATGTTACAGGATAAACAGCTTGACTCTCTAAAGGTTTGTCTCATAGGGTGATTCTTTATATGGAGGGTTAAAGGGGACAAAATGAAATGAAATAAAAATAGCATTAAAACAAAGAAGTGTATATGTAAAATGAAATAAATGTACAAAACAAAATATCTGAACGTACTATTAAATAATTTAATGTACCACCTAATTTATCTAACACATCATTAAATAATTAAATGTACCATGACAAAATGTAAAATTTAATTAGTAAATGTGCAAGTAAATAATTTAAAATTACTTTTAAATGATGACGTTAAGTATTAATGGTATTTTTTTAAAGAGACATTTTAAGAAATTTTAATTCAGTTTATTTATATAGAAGCCATTCATGTCATCTAAAGCAAAGAAGTTGCGTCGTGAAGCGCATCCAATCACACGTCAGGGTTTCTATGGAAACGGCTCTAGACACTGAGTTTGATGGGTGAAGATTTAATGAGGAGTTTGCTGTGTAAATAGTTAGAAATAATGAAATGTAAATTACTTTTTAAAAAATGACTATAATTATTATTTGTTATCATGAAAAGGTAGAAATCAATTATTTTATTGCACATTTCATTTTATTTTAAATTTCACAATTTAATGGCACATTTAATAATTGAATGGTATATTAAATAATTAAACGTTATATATTATTATTGAATGGAGCAATTATGTCATTTCATATTTCATTATTATCAATTTAATATCATCGATTTAAACCTATTTATTACGTGCTATATTTATTCATTTCATTTTGTTCCCCACACCCCCCACGGTATTTTCAAACTTGGTAGCATGATAATGTGAAAATACAACATTTTATGTGATTTATTTATTTTTTATTAAGCTCAACTGGTGCACTTTGCAACTATAATACTAAGACAGCCTGGATTGTCTTCAAATCATTAAGATACTTGGCAATTTCCATCTCAGGTAGTAAAGACAACAATTTTTTAAAGCAATAGCTGTTATACAAAAATAGCACAACAATATTTTTCAGCTTTTCTTCTATACATTCAAAAGGCTAAAATATCAGATGCTCCATGATGGGTTTGCAGAATTAAATCCATTAGCTCGTGTGCAGAAGTCATTAAAGTTGGCTTCCAGCTCCTTTGCCAGCGACACCGTCCTGCACCCCCTGATAATTTCCCCACAGTCAGCTTTCAAGATGCATGCCTCAGCTGTGCAATATGAGTGGCTAGTATTTCTGTGCCTTGCATGCAACATGATGGTGATTCAGCTGCAGGGGTTTAAAAAGCCCCCTAGAGAAAAAAATAAAAAAATATCTGTGCAAGTAAGCAGTTCTGACTGGTGCAACTCTGTGCTCAATCATTGGGTACATGTGAAAGTTTAATGACAGCAAGTCTTCACTTCGGTTTTAGTGTAACCAACCCGTCTGCAAACACAAACACATTCAGTCAATGATGATTCTGATTCATGGTGTTAACGGCACAAAAAGTGTTTACGGTTTACCTGTTATGGAGTTATGCAGTATTTACTACCTTGGCTGCTGGCCTGTGACAAAAAACATGAGGATTAACAGAAAAACTGCTACTTTCATAAAGGTGAACAAGGATTAAATGTGGTTAGAAAAAAATGAACATTTGCAGTGCTTCAAATTTCCGAACTTGAAACCTGCAAGCTGTATGATAAGAGTAGAACCAACTTTCTAAGCTGCTGTTCAACTGGAAGCTGTGCTCAGGGGGAACAGCAGACACTCTCAGGGGCTCAGCACCCTGATACCTTTGAAAATGTGAAACATTTTAGCTGCATATCGCCGGCAGTGGTGGAACCAACTGTGCCTTGTTCAGCTGCCCAGTGCTTCAGACCTCATTTCATGGAGCTGTCATGTGTCGGACCAACAGAGTCAATTCAATTCAATTCAGTTTATTTATATAGCGCCAAATCACAACACATGTCATCTCAAGACAGTTTATAAAGACAATTCATTCAAATCACACAATCACACAGCTGGAAAACCAGCTGATTGCATTGAATCATTGACTCGACAGCAAACCCTCACACCAAGCATGCATGTAGCAACAGTGGAGAGGAAAAACTCCCCTTTAACAGGAAGAAACCTCCAGCAGAACCAGGCTCAGTGTGAGCGGCCATCTGCTGAGGCCAACTGGGTTCAAGGAGACAGAAGCGACAGGTAGTCTGAACAGTCAGTCTGAGTCATTAACAATAGGAAACAGGAGGGAAAAGGACATGTTTTACCAATAAAATGTAGAATTCTTTTCTGTATTTAGGTCTCCTGAGACTTTCTGTTACATCTCAGTTTTTTTACACTTTGGGAATAAAATTTTTGCAAATCTTAGTCACATTGAATAGTAGGAATCTGCAGATATTAATTAACATCCCTTGCTGAGATCCTTAGTTGGATCTAGGTCTGGACTTTGAATACACCATTCCAACACAGAACAGTTTTTGCTGCGAGCCACTCGTTTGTAGGCTTAGGGATGTTATCCTACTGGAAGGTGACCCTCTGCTTCAGTCTCAAGTCTTCTGAAGCATCTCTAGCCTTATTTCTCCTCTGTATTTAACTCCCATTAACTCTGCTCATCTTATTTCTGCTGAAAAAAGTCTCCCCTCAGCATGACGCTTCCACCACAGTGTTTAATCATGCAGGTACGGTCTGGTGTTGTATGTGGTATTATCTGCACTGCTATTTTGAATGTATATATTTTTAATGCTATTGGGAAGAATTCAGTTCTGTTTTATTTGACCAGAGCACCTTCCTCCCAATATGGTTTGTCAGAAACTACATTATGAAACCTCACTTAATTTGATTCAACAAGAGCTTTATTCTTGAAACATTGCCATAACCAACATGCCTGTATGGTAAATGGATTTTCTCATCCAGTAAGTGGATCTCTGTAGCTTCTAAGGACAATATTCACTAAAATCCATCAATGAGATCATGAATGAGTCATGTGACCCAGCAGTAAGTAAACATGAGAGCTATCTAAGGTAGAAGTTGTTGTTAGGCAAGAAAACACATCTGATCCTGTACCTGTAGACATATTTATGGTTCTGATGTAGGATTCAATCTGTAGGGGCGAATGTGACCTTGAATCTACCATAATTTCTTAATCAGCTAATCCAAAGTGGTGGCATATCAGACACAGAGTTGCTTTAAACTTCAATGACTTCCTCACTGACCTGCTTGCTGTTCTTCCAGATGCTTTTTGTTCACTAATGTTCACTAACCAACCTCTGAGGCCGTCACAGAACAGCCAACAGTAGCTGCCTCTCTCTCCCTGTAGATCATCTTTGCTGACACGATCATTTTGTAAAAACAAAATCTCAATAAGAGGCTACATGTTTTCTCTAAGGAACATGCAATTCAGACACCGTTAGCTCAAAGTATTTAGGAGGTGGAACAGAGTTACTCAGACTCCCCAAAAAGATTCTTAAAAGTTAAACATGGACAGGTCATAACAGGAGCCATTGGTTGTTGATTTCTATAAAAGTTAGTTAATTAACAAACTTGTCTGAAAGTAAACTACATTGAGGGTGATGTGCTGGGATGGGCTACAAATAGTTTCTCGTTGTTTTTCAACACAAAAAAAAAAGGTTGAACATAATTTCATTAACAGTCGGCCTGATTGTGACCTTTATAATTATATAACTTCTGGCCTTTAATGTTCATTTTTATTGCATTGAAATAACTTTACTGTGTTATTAAAAGACAAAGGCTTCCCATTGTATTTTCCTTAAAGTTTGCTGATCAGGCAGAATCCCTCTTTAGATTCCCACAGTAACACTGAGCTTCATTGTGTCGCAGTTAAAACTATCCAGCCTTTTATAGAGTTTGGTTTACACAGCCTTGCATTTAGGCAGAGCAGTTGGCACCACATTAATAACATGAACGTATTTCTGTTGAGTTAAATTTAAAAGCAAAGTAAACTGTTTTTTCTTTTTGTCCCAAAAAATTCATTTATATTCTACCTCCATTTCACAGCTGTGACCCATTCTGAGTTGTTCTGTCACAGTAGATCCAATAAAATACATGACTGTAATGTGAGACGTTGTGTGAAAACTTGTGAACAATGTTACAGAGGAAAACTGTATAATTTGTCCCATGACTCACCTGCTTTCCTTGAGAAAGGATTTACCCCATCAGGGGAGAGGGAGGGTGGAAATGTTCCGGGAGGAGGAGGCTGGTGGCTGATAGGTGGGTGTGGGTCCTGGGAAGTTAGAAATGAACACTTCAACTTAAGCCTGATTAAAAAACAGATGAAATCCATTCTGTTCACCGTCTGTAGAAATCTGACCGTCTGAGGTGGAACGTCGTTCTCTCTAGTTTCTTTTCGGGTTTCTTTTGGCTTAGATTTGAACCAGCTGCTGAACCACCCGGTTTTAGCGCTCTGTAAACACAGAACAAAGATTTGATCCATGTTCCATACTGACATTATTTAAAAACATAAGTAAGACCCCATCGTACCTGTTTAGGAGCGTCTTTGTGCCCCTCAGACTCCTCTACAGCCCCAGTTATAACCCGCTGGCTTCGATCGTGACTGCCGTTAACTACAAGCATCTGATTGTTCATATCAAAAAAAAAACAAAAAACAAAACAAAGAGCAACCATTAAAATGTTTCTATAAATGAATCAAAACTGTCGTTTTTGGTTCTTGTTTTCTTCGTTTTTATATCTAAAAGCCCTCTCACCGTCCCAGCCTCAGAAGACGCGTCCGCCTCTATGGGAGGAATGAAAACAAAGTCGTTCAGCAGAGCCAGCGGCTTACAGGAAGTAGTAAATATCTGAACAGGGACAGGAATGAATGATGTTTGGCAGGAGCTCCTCACCAGCAGCTGCCAATGAAAGATTACTCAAAGGACAATGTGGCGGGGAACTTCTAACTTCAACACCATCCATGTAATGATGGCTGACATTTTGGCTCATGGGCACCACGGGAGCTTCAACCACCATTGTTGGCATGGAGGGGGTATTGGCATGTGGCCTTGATGGAACAAGAGTTAGAGCATAACAGAGCCGGTCAGGACTGGGTGCAACCTTTGGGATTTACAGTTTAATGCTGAAAACTGCTTAACATTGTTATACCTGTGCTGTGCTTGTGTGTCAATGTTCCACATCAACGACATTTCCCCTGTTTCCTCTGGTGTCCCGTGGATCAGGTGTTCCTGGTGCTCAGAGCCTCTAAAGTAAAGCAGCTCAGGCTCTGGATCCTCTTTATGAAAACTTACATCATCCAGATCAGATTCTATATAGATGGATAAATGGATGTTTATACCACATATCGATGCAACATATTTGAAACTAGATGCTTCTTGACTATAAATCAATGACCTGTCTCAATAAATCAGAGAATGTTTCCTGTTTTAGGGCAGTTCAGTTATTTGCTCGAAGACAGAAAAAAAATCAGAATCTTGAAATTCTAAGTTCAAATAAACTCACATTTTATTCTGCGAACAATTTGATAAATTCCAGATGATGATGTCATGGCTTTGTATACTCCTGATTGGCTACTTAAAGCATCTAAAATGAAACTAAGTAGTGAAGGAAAGTTCGGCTCTTTTCTTTTTGCCGCTTTCTACTTAATATCAGTAACTTCTTATTTTAGCCTAAGCAGGCAAATATGAATCTTTTTTAGGAAAAGCCTCATACAGGTCAAATTCTATTTTATTTATGATATTTTATACAAACTTTGAACTTTTATTTAACACAAAAATAAATTAAATCACTTATTTATTTATTAATTCATGAATTACATTTACTATTAAATTAGAAAATGCTAATTCAAATGAAGTTATAAAGTAACTTCCCTTTTTTTTATCAGTAATTTTATTTATTTCTGGGGGGTCTCCAGTCTACTGGGTTGTTATTGTTGGGGTCGCAAGCTGAAATGTTTGGGAACCCCTAATCTTGGAGTTTTCTTTGTAATTAAATATAAAGATCAAATGCTCAGCTCCTTTTTTTATATAGAACCATGAATCAGTTTAAATAACACTGATGTTTAAATATAAGCTTAGCTTTATGAGCAAGAGACTCATGAGAATCTGCTCTGGCTTACATCAATTGTGCTTCATTCATTTCCCCTTTTGGTTCATTGCGCCTTTAGTCTGATTTAGTATCCCAGCATGAAAATAAAAGGTGAGAACTATTTTCATGCATCGAAAACCTTGTTTCTATTAAACAGGCAGAAAACCCCACAGACAGTGTGTGAAGGAAAATTACCAGGGTACAGCTGGCTGTCAACATGGGCCAAAACAGGACTCTGTGGAACTGTGTGGTTTCTATCAGTTTGGTCGTAAATCCCCATCTAAGAAAAATAAAAGTAATCAGTTTTGTATGATAAGCATTAAAAAGACTATAAAGCTTTAATATAAGTATTTTAGCAGCTCTTTAAAGCTGCACTGTGAGGAATGTCAGCTTCACAGCAAACCCTAAACATTATACCACAAACACTGTTTGGCTTATTAGGTACATTAGGTCAGCATGAGAGACATTTATAGCAATGTGTGTGTGTGTGTGTGTGTGTGTGTGTGGGTGTGTGTGTGTGTGTGTGGAGGGTGTGTGTGTGTGTGTGTTTGAGGCATCTGATCATAAAACTGTGAGTGGTCAGATTGTAAATTTTATCTGACGCTAAAAAAAACTCTGTCTGCGGATCATTCATCCGATCCTGACTACCGGGAATCTCAGAACATAATTCCTTGGCAAGTCATTCAATATGTGGAGACAGATAAGTCACTTGGTGTCATGAACCAGAGGTTCCCAAACCTGCTACCGCATGTTTTTGGCGTTTCCTTGCTGCAACACACCTGACGTACATTAACAGGTGATTAACAAGTTCTTGCGACACCTAAAGGATCGCAGAAGAGGAGCGATCATTTAAATTTGCCATCCTGGAACAGAGACACAGAGACACATCTAAGGCCGCCTCTCAATGCTGCACTACTACACCGCTCTATGAAGTGTGCATCTGGTTGAAATGCAGATACGCGCTGTACTGTAGTGTGCAGGGTCTAAGCGGGCAAACCTTGGAAACATGGGACAATGTTGTAATCAGTAAAATATGAACTATTTCCATTATTAAAAACTCCCAAATAGGAAAATATGAGTAATTTAATGTTGAAATATGGTTAGATTATACAATTCTACGAAAAGTTGTTATGATTTACATGTTGAATCAACGTCAGGTTTTCAACCATAACTGATATCGATGATGATTCAACCATGATCTAAATTTTGTTTTGATGTGATATAGATTCAATGGGTCAAATTAGCATTGATTTATGAGCATTTAACATTAAAATTTTTTACTTTTCTAAAACCATTGTGAAACTCATTATAAAAGTTTAGTTTTCCACCAACGAGTTTCTGCTGATAGGTCTACATTAAAACATAGCATTACAAGTTTCTTCATTTAGTATCAGTGTTGAACACTGGGTATTATTTCATTCATAATAATTTTACATTAATATTCCAAAAATATGTGAATGTGAACTCAAAATGACAAGATGACATTAAAATTGTTTGTGATAAACAGCACACGTTGCAAACGTGCTTGATTAGACGTTGGTAATTCAACCATTCGAATACAACCCAAAAAATAACATTAATTCACATCCTTTCAACATTGGTCAATTGGTTAGAACTGGATGGTTGGTTGATGGTTGATTCACCATCAATCATCCACTTTAACAAAAAGAAAATCAACTTTTTCGACCGTAATGCAAAGTTGAATTAAAATCTTTTCCTATCTAGGCTGAAAAAAACATTTTGTTTTTGGCACCGGAGCTTCAAAAGAAAAGAACTGCAATACAAACAGGAAATTAAATTTAAATTTAAGCTGTAGCTG
>JAUZNJ010028970.1:0-15708 GCA_034780135.1 Jordanella pulchra | reverse complement strand
AAATCCAATGCGGTGGCATGCAGAGCCCAACTTGCGAAAATTGTGTTACTGTCCAAATATTTCTGGCCCTAACTGTAAGTTCAAGTTGACATACTGATTACTTCTATAAAGTGTAATTTGTTAATACTACAATAAAGTTCACCACTACATTATAAGAAGTCTTTGTGCAACGTTCATAGTATTAAGCAAGCCTACGTTTTTCAGGGGGGAAGAAAGAATAGACATAAAAGAGAAATAATATAGATTAAAAGCAATGGATTAGAACAGAAAACAATAAAATGCTTCTTTTCCAGATTATTTCAGATATAAGTGTGTATGGAATTTGAGCTGTAAAGAAGATTTCCAAATCCTTTGTGTACCTTAAGATCTGTAAAAGGCAAACTGGAGTTTTTAATTAAAATGTTTTAAAGAAGGAGATGCACATTTTAAATATGTTAAAATTAAAAGTCTTCTTTGAGTTAACAGACCAATACTGGAGCGACTGGGCAATGTCTCCTATTTTTTGTTGTTGTTGTTGTTGTTGTTGTTTGTTTGTTTTTTCAAATCAAAATGCACTCTTTCTAATTTACAATTGGCTACAAACTAACTATATCATGGAACATCAGCTAAAATGATCTTATTAACATTTTATCAGACTAAACAGCGAGTTAACCTCTAGAACCTCTTGTTTTACAATGAATTCTTCATAAAGTGAAAAACATCATGGACAACAGTGAGCATCCTCTTTAGAAGTTTTTTTAAACAACAAAAGAGTGTCTCCAAGAGGCTTTTCCAGATCTGGTGTAAGACAGACTGATACAGAAGACCCTTATTGCCTATTAACACCTATAACTACTGGTTAAAACAAACTGCATTTAATTCACCTTTGGATTAATCAAGCATTTTTGAATTGCATTGAATGAAATTGAACAAATCATGCTCTGACTCTTGGAGTATTTGAACAACACTGAGGGGTGCTGTTTTACTTAGGTTTTGTCTAATGCTTTCGTTAATGCAGTTTGCAACTCAAACTGAGAGTGGTGAGAGTTTAAAATTTACCAATAAACTGAGATAGAAAGGAAATAGATACTGCAGTGATTTATGTTATAGTGATTTTATTTTTTATATTGAATCAGGAAATATGTCTTTTCAAAAGAAACATATTTTTCAACAAAAGAAAAATCACCATAAAGTGTTTTTCTTTATTTTATTCTATTCATCTGAGCTGACTGACTTCCAGTTACAAGAATTTCAAAATAAGTTAAAGTGAGAGCCTGAAAAGTGTGTCTGATAATCATTACGTCTTTCAGCTGTTATGGATCATAAAACTCTGTAACACGTCTGTAATTAACACACTCAACATATCTAAATCCATATTGTAAATATAAAGAAGCAGAAATTCAGATACATTTCTGGTAAGAACACACCATGTGACCAAAGCAGCCCACTTTAGCTAAAAGGTCAAAACTGCAGTTGTATGTGCTGATTGTTTCAGTAAACGAATCTGCTGAACATAGCTCTTTCGCATATGCTGATTTTAGCTATTCAGTTCACTACAAAAAACTGTTGTTCCCATGTAAAAAATAATCTACAGCACTGCATTACAGATGTTTGTGTGCATTTAACAAACAAATATCTTTCGACTTTCTATTCCAACTTGTTTATCCATGCTCTTCTTAATGGCCCATTTCATTTCAAAAGAACTTTTCAAATAAAGTATGTTATGGGCCATTGCAAAATACAAAGAAACCCAACTGGGATTCCAGGTTGCAGCAATTGATCACTCAATGGGTGGTAAAATATCACAGCAGTTTGGGGTTGGTGATCAATGTGTGTCTCTGTCAGAATGCAGTTAAAACTTGCACTGCAGTTATTTAATCCTTACTCATTAAATGTTGTAGTGTTAGCAGCAGCCTGACCAGCCACGGCCACACTGCCCACACTTAACTTACACTGCACATCTCTGTGTCCCACCAGTTAAAATAATGTCCCATATGTGGCAAATTCCAAAAAGATGCCAAAAAATTATTCAACAGGTCCTTTTCGTAAATGTAAAGCAGAGCTAAAGTCACTTCCACAGAGCTGCGCCAGCCGGCAGTCAAAGTACGAAGTAGCTTTCCATGTCACGATGAACCTGTGAACAAAGTGTAACTGACAACTAGTCAAAGAACTTTTAGTTTTTGCGGGCCCACTTCCTGTGTTGCTCCAAATTCTGTTAGCTTATTTAAAGCCCCGCCTCCAGCGTGTAGTTTTAAAGATCCTCACCTGTTTGCGCTGTGATTGTGGCTGCTGTTAGCGTCTTCGTCAGGAATCTTTAAATCTATTGATTTGATTTCCGGGTAAGTTTGTTTTAGATAACAATATTACTTTTACATGTGGAACTCCTGCTCGATTGCTCATTGGAGCGTTGTTTTATTAAAAATCCATTAGCGCTGTTTGCCGGGATTCTGTCACGGCTGATTGTGGCCAACTACGCCACTCTCTTTTAAAAGGTAACTTGTGGCTGAATTTTGTGTGTACACAAGTACATTGATACTGAGGCACTAAAGTTTGAAATAAAATTGATCAGAACATAATATAGCTACACTTAAGTATGATATTGCGCAGTATACTTTTTTTTTGGTTCTCTCACTCTGCTTGAGTATTTGACAATTACTTTTATTTTTGTTGATTTATCATTTGGAGTGCACTTTAACTTTAAATTGATTATTTTGAAATATGATCCTTTTTTATTTTTAATTTAAATTAAATTATGGTTAGTTTAACCGCATTGAGATGTTTGTGTCTAATTATTAGGAATCTAATTATTGCATTTGCATTTAGATGCTTAAATTTAATGATTATTTCTTTTGTATTATATTTGTACATAGTTGTTGTTTTCTGATAAAACACTTAATGGTTTTTTTGACCTTTTTTTTTACCTGTTGGATCAGATCCTTATCAGGAGTGAACGATGGCGAGCTAGGAATGGACTATGGACTGTATGATTTGGACAATCAATCTATTCTGAGTCAATTCTCATGTGTCTCATTGTGTTGCTGTGTTCTGCATTGTCCATCATAATTATCATTGCTGTCCTATATTGTTTTTTCTACCAAACCAAGAGCATAGTTCGGTACTCTGGGTGCATCGATTACAAAACTAAGCACACAATTTAGCAATGACATAAACTTTTTTGTATCCTATTAAAATAATCCAGTTCTTTCATGCAAATTTTGTTTTACCAAGGAAAAAGCTAACATTTTCAGATCTCCACAGCAACAACAAAAAACAGCACTCGCACTATCCAGGTACAACAGCTTCTCACATTTCGATATTTTTTGGATAAAACATAATCCCATCAATGTTTTTAAACAGAAGTAGCCTTGGTAGCCATGTGCTTACTTCCAGCACACAACTTATTAGCTGAGACACATAATAAACAATGTCCTGAGTCAAACGAAGTTGATATTTAAATCCCACTATCAAAACCACCACCACCATATATGCTGATGCGGCCACTGAAATTTTATGGTAAAAGCAGTGTTCTGATCTCTTGCGCCTACTTTAATCAATAAGGTGTTATATTTGTCTGGAATTTTTTTCCAACTGTGTGATGTTTTAATGTTTTATTGATGATGGCTTTAAGCTTAATGGCCTTGATCTTCAAAGATTCCAGGTAAGGAGCACTAAATTGCTAGATCCATAAGAAAAATTTTTGTATAGTAAGTGAGCGTGTTGCAGGTGATCTACACTGCTTGTCCAAATAATAAGACATGCCAATAGATTTGTTTGCCCTATAATTAAATGTGGAGATTGCGTGTAGCAGTTTAACGAGTGTAAAAGAGCTATAAAAGTAACAGGAAATCCTCAGCCATTCCCCTCATTCAGTATGCCATGACAAGTTTAATCTTCATTAGTGCAGACTAAGTGTCTGCATGATAAACTTGAGAATAAGTGGTGTTAGCATTTTTTTAATTGCTGTGTATTAAGCAGTAGATATCTATGTTCAACAGCAATGGATAATAGGGCCAGTATGCAGTTTATTAGAGTCTGTTGCTCATGCAGCAGAATTTTTCAGGATCCATGGATTTTTAGAAAGCACCCTATTTTTCTATCTTAAGATCTTTGTCTTTTCACTAAGCGATGCTTCACAACGAGACAAATGTCACAAAAACATTCTTTATTGGGCTAATTTTCTCTCGAGTAATATGATTCCTGAGTCCTGTGAAATACGAGAAATTTATATTTTCAAAAGGAAAACAGAAAGGAATGCTAATTCATTTTAGAAATCATAATTTTTCAAATAAATTACCATTCTTTACTTGGAGAGTCTCTTTTTTTGCGCAGGCTTAGAACACCTGGGAACTCAACTTTAGAAAAGAGCATATCGCTAGAGAATGAGACAGGAGGAACTGAACAGATGGAAAGCGTCTCATGCTGCAGTATCTGAAGCAGATGGAGCATCGACTTTAACACAGTGACTGAGATTGAATATGGTGCTGAGTTTGTTCGATTTCACTTAAAGATTTTCAGTCGATTTCTTGTACTCAAAGTTACTTCTATCAAAATATATTTCTTTCATCAGTATTTAAATATACATCACCAAAATTCCTTTATTATGCTATGGCTAATTTGGGGGTGACTGGACTCAAAGATTCATTGAAGTTAACCATATAGTTATTTTCCTATTATGTGTGCTCCAATCTGTCATGGTGAAAAAGGAGCTGTTTATGTGTTTAGTTGAGGGTCATTACATGCAGGATCTTTGGTTGAAGCTTTTACCCTTTTAATTATCCCTCCAGTTGTGAAGGCTCGGTTATTTGCATATCCGGTTTTGAGCTTCACGGCTGGCCTCTAATGAAAATGGAACAAGATGAATCATGCTGATATTACTAATACATGAAATATATCACAGTAAAGTATAAAAAAATGCATGATTATTTGATCTCAATTAAATGTAAATGAAAAACGGTAAACATAAAGCCATCAAAATATGGTGGTTCCATGTAACATCATCTTTCAACAGTACATCTGTTTCTGTCTGAGTAAACCTGTAGTTTTATGACTGGAGACAGTCCACAAGGATCCTTAACGTGAGAAAAATGTAATAAAATCTGAGGGTTTTGAGACATAAACTTGTTTCTTGTGACAAAGATTCTTGATAATTAAAAAAAAAACAGCACAGAAAATGAGTTGAGTGGTAAGACTGTGAATCTAAACATGAAACATCTGTAACCTGGTAAATGTACAATCTCCTAAGGAGTAACTAAACTCCCAAATCAACTTTGTGGGAAACTGTATGAACTGGGTCTTGATGGTAGCTTCACACTGAATAATGTGTGGCTGCAGTGACTTACACTAATGCAATGACTGCTATGACTACAACTGCAGCTGCAGAAATGGCAATCAAGTGAAGAAAACTTCGCACTGGTTCTTGCTTTTACTGGGAGTTTTTGAGGAAAATATATTATCTGTTTCTGTTTTGTTGCTTTGCTTTCATTAGTGAAGTTAGGATTAACTAGTGGGTTTATTTTTAAAATTAACCAAAACTTTTTCCTGTGTGGTGCCTGATTTTTCCTGTTTGTCATCTAAAATTTCAGTAGCATGATGCAGAGGCCACTGAGGCATCTGGCCAAACTTTCTTCTAATGGAACCTTCCAGTGTCGCACACCCTCAGTAACTGGACCTGCACTGTACTGCTGCTGATGCGAACGTTCACTAACCACACGGGAATCCATTTCATACCTTCCCAGTTTAAGGCCAAACCAAAATAAATATGGCAGCAAGAAAAAAACATTAATAGCATAAAGCCTAGTCAACGATCTTAAATTATGAAATAAATGATAAAAGTTCATGCAAAGTATGGTGTAGGAAAACCAACATGGATGTAGGTTCTTTTCATTCTTTCCGTAATTAACTATTTTCTTTCTCCACAACTGTGAAGCTGAGTTTACAAGCGGATTTTAAAGGGACAATGAGGAAAAAAAGATTAATCAGAAAACCTTTGTACCAGATTTAATCAAAGCTGGTTTCCATTTGTAGATCCTAATAATTCAGGGAATATCACGACTTTGTTACAAACTCCAATTTAGCTTTTAATTTTTCTCACTGAAGCCTCAATGCATGTCCCCCATTGCCACTTCCCTGACAAGTCTAGTCTAAACTTACAAACAAGGTAGAGATAATGATGCGATTTCTGTTTTCCACCCTCCCCACAGGAAATAACAGTGTAACTATGAAGCAATCAGGACTCACCAATGTCCCCCTCGTCCATAGTATGTGTGGTAGCACTTTTCTCCTGCACAGATTGAGTTCAAGCCCTCAAACTGCAAGTAACAATCGAAGCCATTTCCTTATATGTTTTTCTGAAATGAGGCGTCTCTACGATTGATGGGGTGTTAATGGATCAAATCAGTTGTCTGAGAATAGCGGCATATCTTGCATACAGTACATCCTAACAGCTACGAAACACCCACTCAGTGGCCTTTAATAGAGCCTGACACTTTCAGCTTCCCCAGCAACATTTCTCTTCCAATACAGGTGACAGAATGGCAGAGTTCAAGCTATTTAACATTACTTCTTTAGACATTTTCTGCATGAACACCTTGATACTTGTCAGTACCAAGGCTGTCTGTTGTCTTGGTAATGTTTAGCAACTTAATTTCTTGCTACATTGTTGAATTCCATCAGCATGCATCTAAAAAGCCTTAAAAGCTCACAAATTTTCTAAATACTAAGCATTTAACCCTAATGTAATAGTAGTAAATAGTAAATGGAGACTTCTCTTGAAACTTAAGTGGATTTTGGATTGGTACATTAAACAAGAAAGTCAACCTTCTGAATGGCATAGAAATGTGCATATATTTTCTAGAGATTAGTCTAAATAGAGCAAAGATGGACTGTGTTTAAAATTTGGAAGAGTTCCAATACAGCTAAAAAAGAAAAAAAAAGAAAAAGGGGGGTCAGCCTGACATACTTTAATAGAATTTACATCTCAAACCTTGAACGTCCTGAGGTGTTGTGCCAAATCTTCCAGAACATCCAAAAGTCTAGGATGAAACAGTGTAGAGAAATATTTCTTTAAGAAACAGAACATTTTGCAGAAGACATAAACCATAAATCTAAATAAAGATAATAATATGGTTTATTTTAATAAAGTTAAATTTTCAGTGAATGTTATTAAAATAAATTTGAATAAAAATAAATTGATATACTGTAACTTTTGTCTATCTTAAAGTCTGTCAATAATATTACAGAAGTTCATAATTTATAAAAAGACATCTTTAAATAAACCTTTAAAACTGCTCTCTATTGTCTGCCTCGAATCCTGGGTCCATAAATTAATCCACACACCATTACAGAACAATCTGGCCAAAAACTGACCCATGGCCAGATCAACTATGGCACCTATCAAGTTTCTGCACCTAAACCTTCCTGTCTTTCAGCCCCTCCTGAGTCTGTTTCTGTCAGTGCTTCTACCTAGATTATTTCTGATTCTGTCTAAAACCGTGCCTCCTTTTCAGAGTCTGTTTCTGTTAGTGTTCCACCTCTTCAACCAGATCCACTTATTTTCCTCTCATCTCAAACAGGACAAATTATTTGAGGGCGTAAAACAAACCCCATCCTTAAAAATCTGAACAAAGTAAACCACAGAGGGCACTGAATCAAGAAGCTATTAATTATTATACAGTGGCTTTTCTTGGCAAGGCAAAAATAATTGTTTTTAAAACAGACTGATCATCTATGTTTATTAGTAGCAAGTTCTTAAAGTGAGATTTATTTAAAAGCTTCCATGTACAGTTTGGATTGCTGCACCTTTAATGTGTTTAAGCCCATTAACACACCAACAGAATGCTTGCTGGAATAACGGCAGATGGGGAGGTGCCCTATCAGAGAGTTGTCTATGGTTGTACTTGCTAAAGAGAGTTTGGACTCTTTTAATATCTGTTTGCAGCTCTTATTTAAATTCCCTATGTATTATATATATATATATATATATATATATATATATAAAAATGCATTCAAAATCTTTGCTGCAAGATTCTGCATGAGAATCTTTGTCATTCTCCTGTGGGGTCTAAGTGTCTCGGAAAAAAGTATTTGAATTACCAGCCAGACTTAATTGTAAAAGCTGACAGCTGCCTCTTATTTGGGTCTAACTTAAAGTGACAGAGCTATCATAACAAATAAACCTATTATTTTCTCGAAGCGTGAGTAGGGAATCAGCAAATGATTACAGTTTAGAAACAATACAATCAGCACAGTGAAGAATTGCGCCTGTCAGGCATGTACTCTAAAGAGACACTGATTTATCGACAAAGGTTTGAGAGGTGTATGATTTCCTACCACTTCTTTCCTGACTCAGGGGTCACTGACAATGACTTATGTTAGGCAGGGGGGGAAAAATGGCATTGCAAGGAAAATACAGGATGAGTTGCCACTCACTGCAGCTCTTTTTCTGTGTGAAAAAAGCAAATCACTTCTACAATCTGAAAAAAACAGCCAAAAATGTAAGTTGTATTTGACTTACATTTTTGTTTTATCTTAAAACAAATTTGAAGGCATGAAGGCAATTTTTTGCCTTCATTTAATCAACAGCTTTAACCCTAAATGAATATTAGTATCTTTTTTTAATATTTCAAATTCACCAACCTCTAATTAAAAACTCAAATTGTCTTGTCTTTTTATTGTGAGAACAAAGAAGGCAACAAACTGAATCTTGACAGTGTTTATCCTTGATCATATTCTGCTAGAAACTATAAATGCACAATGTTCAACCTGATTTGGAACATTTGGTGTTTGTTCCACCGAGTTATTGCTCCATCTTATTCTCATTTAGTTGACAGGAGGGTGTTTCTGAGGGTTCCAGCTCAGGAGACCTTTAAGAGCATTTAATAACTGACATTACAGTTAGCATGGAACATGCATAGAAAAAGAAATCCAACCCTAATGCTGCTCATTCTCCCAAGTCTCTTCACGGCTGTAATAAGAGTATAACCTATTCACAAAACAATTTTTAAAAATGTATCTACTAACAACTGATTTCTTTGTACATCCAAAACCTTAACAGCTACAAATAGCATTTGCTGCCATCTGACTGACAGAGCTTTTTCAGTGACACCTTTTAAACATTGTAGTAGGTTAGTTTAAATAGGAGAGTATCAGTTAGAAAACCACTTTCATTTTTCTTAAAGTTAAAGCAACAATAAGAAAAAGTATCAGCTTAATCTAAGATACATTAAATAATTTTTTTCACGTCATAAACAGCACCTGATACATATCGATAATCCAAGTAGGCTTATCTTCTCAAAAACTTGGCAGTGTATTTTGGGAGGATTGTATCATCATTGAATGAGTCATGTGACCCAGAACACTACTTTACCACAATCTAAGCTCCCCTTAAACATGACAGCATACTAAGCTAAACATTTTTGCCAGGTAACAAACTAGATATGGCCCTGACCTGATCAGTTTTGATTCCCTAATGTTGGATTTACATAATATAGAGGGATGAATGTGGTCTTGTCTTTATAAGGAACTTGATGACTTCTCAATCTATTGGTTCAAATTGGTTGTTATGCCCCAAAGAACTAATAGTTTTAGTTTTAGGGCAGAGATGCCAGTGACCTTCAGAGAGGCTAAACCTGAGAGTTATAGGTCAAGCTCCCCTGGTGGCTAAAAGTTACAGTATTGCTTTAAACAATTACATAGGCAGGTAACTGTTTTAAAATAATTAAAAGACATTTTGCCCTGTTGTACAACTGTTAAATGTAGAGCGGTGCAAGAAATCTGAGACTGAGATCAAATGAAAAAAAAAACTGAAATGAGTTTAAATAAATGAAAATAAAACTTATTCTCATTCTTTTTTAATTCTCCAAAGTTGGATATCATTTACCAGTCAACTGTCGACTGCTTTTTGTAAACTCATGCATTTCGTAACTTTATAATTAGATTTGGTTGTATTTTATTTGTCTCTGACATTAGTGACGCCACAATTGTTTTCTATGTTTATTGCAATTGTTTAGTTTCACTGATGACATAAAAGTTTGATATCGCATTTTTCTACTAAACATATTGTATGTGAAATTACCGTAATATACTGTTCTAATTTTGTAGCAATGTACAAACAACTGTATCTGATTTCATAGTGTGATGGTATTACATAAATTCCAACCAAAAGAGAATTAATCTGTCTTTTCCTTATGGGTTTGCTCATAAGATGCAAGAGATGGTTTAAAACATCAATGTTTAACTATATCGAGTACAATGTCATTAAAGCCTATCCTTATCATTCGCAGCCCACTTGTTTTTACATTGCTTTGACATAAAAGTGACAAAAAGGTCCAGTTTTACTACTGAACTCTGTCTCACTAACTGCCCTTTTTCTCACAAAGAAAAATCACGAGAAATATTTAAGGATCAATCATCACAGAGAGGCTGCATGAGGGTCCTTGATAGCTACAGTGAATGAGTGACTGGTATAAAGCTTTCATCAAAGTGGACAAAACTGTTAGTTAGCTTTTACAGACAAAAAATATATATTATGATACATTTTCAAAAATAAAACTCAAAAAGTATGGTGGAAAATTTTGTCTTGAAAAGGAATCTTTTTAGCTTGATTTTAATTACTCTTTTTCCTCGCTAATATAAAATGGAGCATTTTACTGTGTGTGCAGAAGCTGATTTAATGATTTATTTTTTTACATTTTTAGTTTAAAGTTTTTTGGGTTTTTTGTGTGTTCTCACTACAAACTCACTTCTGTACCAAAGTGGATTAAAGCTACTTTGTCATCAATTATCGTTCTATAGGAGAAATTCAATTTAACAAAATGTGTCAGAAAGGCAGAGCTTATAAAAAAACGATTATCAACAATCTGTCACAAAATCTTATTGACAGCCCTTTCATGCTGTTGAATGTGAACATAATCTCTTAAAGGCCATATGTTAAATACGTTATTAAAGAGTTGAAAACCACTTGCAGATACTTATTGCAGTTTATATCAATGCAGAAAAGCTATCCAGACACCAGGCCATAGATAAATCCCACTCATTTCCTGTGTTGACAGTCTGAGCCTGTTTCCTTGACTTGGTAAAATTAACGGCCCAGAACGTTATTTTCCCATCCCATACACTGCCATCAATCATTCTGTGTGCCTTCATCACTTTAAAAAATTATGTGTCACTGTTTTCCACAAAAGTATACTGTCACATTTACTCCCGAAGAAAAGAAATGAAGAAAAAACAAAAAGACATAGGCATAAACCGTAACAACTTTTCGATGAAAGCTTGAAATATCTAACTATAAATGAGGCAAGATGTAAAGCAGACCAATCATTAAAACATCATACCTAAGATACTTAAAGTCTGGCGGAGCTTAAGATTAATGTTTTTCAAAAACAGATTCTAAGGTGACGACCTGCAGTGCAGTAATAACCCACATTTACAGGTTTCCTGTTATCAGCTTTCTGACAAGACATGTGAAATGTCTGCAGCTTAGAAAGCCTAGACTGGCAGTCCTAAACTGATTAAGCACTTGTATAGAGGGCTATTCATCGTCATCTCTTACATAAAGTGTCAAAGCCAAATTATTAATAGTTTTGAAAAAAAAAAAACTGAGTCCTGGCTAAGCACTTTATATCTCTCTCTCTTAAATGTGAAAGCATCGCTTGCTTTCCTTTAGACATTTTTACAGGAGTACAAAGCAAAACAAACTGATTTGCATATCAAGTCTTGGCCTAATTCATTTTAGGAGTATGAAATCACCTTTTTCTGTTGTTTACCAAGAGATTTAAAGAGACATAACACTAAGCTGAATATAACATCAGTAAATCTCGTCCAAACCACAAACAGTGATCTGCCAAGATGAAGATTCATCTCAGGATGACATGCCTAAAATTAAATGTGAAACAGACTCCTTTACCCACATCCTAATTAAATTGTCATATAATATTCTAAGCCACCTGTGGCATCTATAGTGCAAGGGCATTTTATTCCAACCAAAAAAACGAAAAACAAACTTTTAGAGTAACATTGAACATGTTTCATGCCACACCCTTGATCCCATTTTAAAAGACAACACAACCAATGAATTCACTGTTCAAAAGTTGCTCACATGAATCAAAAGACACACAGTAATTTGTTTCGCAACATCACTTCCACCATCTTTAAATATTCAAATATATATGGCACAATACATAAACACTTTGACAATAACATAAATATTTTCAAAAAATCTTTCCCTTTTGTTGTTTATGTACAGTATATTTGTCATATTTAGGCTAACACAACATGGACTGCAATTAAATGCCTAAAATAACTGTTTGAATTGCTTTTATCTTAAGCAGTCATACTTTTTAGTACAGCAGTAATAAGCAAATAAAGAGTCATCAATGGGCTTTAGTGCAATAATATTGTCAAGAGTTTGTGTCATTTGACAGTTTGTGGAAAATAATTTAATAATCATTTAGCCTTTTTTTGTATGCTGGCAAGTGCCTGTCCTGTCTGGTAGACGGTAGCGGATGGAAAAGTAGAATACAATGTCTAGGATACTAGTATTTTAAAGAAACCCTTTAATGTATAAATATTGAGTTCAGGTTTGTAATGATATTTTACATAGAAAGACTTAACGTTAGTACTAACTTCACCCCTATTAGCAGCTAACGGTTCGCCGACTGGAGTCTTCTCATTGTCTTCCTAAATTAACTCTATGCCATATAGCAATCTCTACAGTTTGTTCAACAAAGTACCTCAAATGCTAAATAAACAAGATAAAGGTGATGGAGGCTTGTTTAATGATTTTGTAACTAAGAGTCACCAGTCAAATTAGCAGGTTTGAGAGGCTTTTGTCAGTATAATGCGGGAACTTTAGAACTGTTACCTTTTTTACTTTAAAATAATAGCCCCAAACACACACAACAGTTTATCAAGCTTGAAGAATTCACCTTTATATTCATAATACGAACTTTCACTTACTGTAACCAACATAGACGCATTCCAACTGTACTTTTTTAAACATGTCTTATTTTGACAAGAAATATTATAGCCCATTAATATTTCATCATATCTCTAGCAATTAGGGGCAACAACTGTCTATTAAATTAAGTGTATTTATCTCAGAACACAGTCACAGATCACAAGGCCTATGCAGCTTAAAAGACTTACAAAATGGTATATAAATATAGGCTGTTACTATAACTCTGTGAAGTACTGAGTTTTATTGCATAGCGAGAAATTGAGGAACAGAAGTGAGTGACATCAAGGAGGATGGTTTGGTTAGGGAGTATGTAAAGCGCATCCTCATTTCCCTTCTGGGCTGATGCTCTGCCATTCCCTGATCATAGAGCAGCAGAGGCTGATGGGACCTTGGACAGGTTGTGGGGGAATGAGGGGCAAAGAATGTGTGTGATTTGAGGGCATCGAGAAGCGGAACTGACAGAGACGGATTCACTGTGGCCCAAGCATGGAATTGCTTTTTCCTTCCCATGGAACAGAGCTGGAGGTGTCTGCAGCTGCAAACAATCTCTAAGCAGCAGTATTCAAGAAAGCCAAGAGAGCTCAGAGGTGATAAAAACAGTGAAATGCCCAGGGCGAATGAAAACTGGTGGTGGAGAATGCCTAAGAATCAGCATGGCTGATCAGAAAGTGTTGAATCAACAAAAAATCAGAACCATGACATATTAACTCTCTTATATCACATGAAGGTCTGCACATGTGAAGCATGCATTATGCATGTTCTGCAGAGTTTGTGATTTAGTTTTTGGTAACATGAGTTTAGACTCAGAACCAAAGAACTAAGAAAAAAAACATAAAGACCTGGGGGTTTCAATTGCTGTTTAGGATTGGATTAATGGGCCTCATGCAGCAACATTTTGGTATTCTTTTCGTAAATTGCTTTTGCTTTCCTCCTACTGTAGACTCTTACGAAAAAGTCACACTTGATTCAACATTCTTGACTTCAGTAAATGATTCTTCTAAACGTGATGCAGTCCACCAGTGCTTAAATCAGCGCGTTCCCAAAAAATTTAAATCTGCATAACTACTGCCCCAATAACGCCATATTAGAATAAGATTTCTTGTCATGTGTTCATTTACAGAAATGGCATTAAATACAAGGAAGAGAAACTCATGGTTCAGACATTGAGGTTCTGCTGACTGAGAGCTCAGCAGCAGAATTAAAGGACCACTAAAAGCCAAGCAGTGGGGAATAAATCACAAGAGCTGTAAATGCTGCGGCTGCGCTGTTACAGAAGTAAATATGAAACAAAAATAATAATAGAAATATAAATAATTTGATCTGAAAACATTCAATGAATCAAATGTTAAACTGAAATATGTTTGACTTGGATCTGAATGATTTTTTGGTTAATAAATTCGTATTTTGAACGTAAGTTGTGTTGGACTTATTCCACACGTGTAGAATAATCAGTTTGATCATGATTTGAGCTTGATTCATTCAGTTAATGTTTTAACACACAGCTAGTAGGGCGTGTGTTTGTAATCTCGCTGATATCTCAGTAAATAACATATTTACCTTCCCTACTGGGGTGGATAATAAATATTTTGCATATAAAAAAAATAGATACATTTCATTTCAAAGAGAGCCACATAAGAGAGATGTTGCAATAAACACCATAATCATATGTAAAATACAACATATTTGAATCCAAATTAACTAATAGCTTTTCCTAATGAACCAAAGTATCAGAGTTAACATTTGTTCTCCAGAGAACACATGACAGCCCCTGTTGTTCCAATCCTAATGGCCCATGTCTGCAAGGACATGAGGGATAACAATATTGAGAACTTTGTTATTACACAACTTTCACTTCATAATTCACATTAGTTTTTCGTACACTGTCTTGGCCACATTCACATGACAGAGGGAAGCTTGAATGGTACCTAAAACCCTTAGAATGCCAGATTGCTACATTTTCTGTTAAGCAACTGTCACCCTGGCACAGTCAGTAAAGTCAAAGTAGAGCTTGTCAAAAATTCTCAGCATCAGTTATTGGGTTCATCAGTTATTGAACTGTTTTTTTTTGTGATTATTTTAAACCAAACTTCTAATTACAATTTATTTTTATTTTCATTTGCACTAACCACAAGAATGTTGATTTTTAACTGACCTTGACCTTGAAAACCTACTTGTTGAGCATTTACTTGATCATTTTAGGTACTTTTACACAATTGTTTCATGTTAGCAGAAAGATTTTTTAGCATCTCTCTTATGTGGCTCTCTTTGAAATTAAATGATAAAAAAAATTAAATAACTAAATATGATTAAGTAGATTCCAAAAATGTTTGATTATTTTTTTCAGTACATTTGCATTCATGTATTTGTCTGCTAGCTGCAACTCTCACTTCCGTTCTGTGTGGCACAAACTCACTTTAAGTATATCACCAGCACCTGAAGGACTGGAGTAGGAAATCAAGTGTCTTACAGCTGTTTAATATAATGAGACCAAAATTGAGTGCCTCTGTGATTTGAAAATTCTGTTTTGTTAAATTGTGATTACATTACAAATGAAATTATTTACCCAGCCCTAATGCTAATGCAAAAAGCTAATATGATTGCTTATAAATCAGACATTGTCTTGATGTAAAATTAGGTATAAGGTCCCGCTCACCATTATTGGCACCCCTTCATGTTTTCCATAGCTGAGTGAATATTTTCAGAAATAAATGGAAATGTTCAAAACTTAAATCAGCAGTATCTTTCAATTTGAGGTCCAAAGTAATTTAACAAAG
>JAUZNJ010028969.1:0-10340 GCA_034780135.1 Jordanella pulchra | reverse complement strand
TCTTTCATTACAATGTGACAGAAGTTTACATGACAAGAGTTTGGCACATTTTTGTGTTCAATGTTGTCAAAAAAGCTCTATTGTAGTTAAAGAGCAGAACAGGGCTTTATAATTTACCAACTTTTATAGAAACAAAAAGTAAACTTTTTAAAATCAGAAATAAGGAGGCATCAAATTGTTAACATTTCTTTGGTTTTATTGTTTCTCTGCATATGGACATGTGTGCATGAAAAAGCAACCCACCTACTACAGTGTACATTTTCAGACCTCAAAGTGGGATTAAATCTGCAAATATTTACTGGTAGCTATGGATCAAGCAAGCAAATGAAAACAGTGAATGTGTGATAATGATTGACTGTTGTTTTTGAATTTTTAAAATGCTAAATATTCTAGCTTAATCACTGACTGCACAGGTCCTATAGGACTTCTTTTATCCATATAAAAATATATATAATTTTGGAAAACTTTTGGTTGTCCTGGAGCAAAAGAAGAAAAAAGATTGAGTAGGTCTTTTGAAGGGCTTCTTCTTTGTTGAAACATTTTGTCTCTCCACCTTGATAAAATGGAATGTTTTGACAAAGGATTTTTTTATTTTTTTTGTACTTCAGGTTGTTTACATGTGACTTAGCTCAGATTTTATGGTCAATAAAAATCTGAATAAGCTTTGTTTGCTTCAAAAAGGAATTTTACTTTGATTCCACAATGTTCTCACTAACTATACTTTTGTATACTTAATACTGTAAGCTTACAAGAAAAGAAATCTCAAAAATAGTTAATATTAATACAGTTACATGCACAAAAGTTAAAATATGTATCTTAACTTTGCATAGTAAATATATTTCTAAAGGTGCTAATGACAAAAAATGGAGTAGGTATCAACACAAGATATATAAATAACAATCAGGAGAAATAGGAGATACTTTGTTAAGCATTATAATAAAGGAGAATAAAACCCAGAATAAGTTAAAGTGGGACATCCTGTGTGGTATTCATCATAAATCTTTTTATTATTTAGGTGATAGCTTCAACATAGTCAGTTGATGCATATGTGAAACATACTGTATATGTTATCCCTTGTTGGCAGATGAAAAAACTGTGCAATATGACATCAAACATAAAAAATAACCTCTTTATATACAGTTGTGGTCAGTTGTACAGTTGTAGCCTTATACTTTTCTAATCAAGAGGCAGAGTGAAGCCAGCTGGGTCTGCTTAACCTGCAGGAGCTCAGCAGCGACCTGAAATGGGGGCAGGGGGGCAAATTCTACATGCAGCCACCACTGCATGTAACAATGGCCAAGGGACATGTAACCAGATACTAATGTTGCTGTATGTATATTTTTGACCCAGCAGATTTGGTCACATTTTCAGCAGACCCTACTCATGGCAGACTGGGAGTCTCACCACCCTACTAATGAGAAAAAGAAAACTGATACAGTAACATCCCTGGCACTTTGCCATTGGCATAAACTTAAAGGGGCAGCACAAAAAAATCTCTTTGTTGTGTGATTTCAGTAAAATTATTAAAAAATAACTGTGGCAACAACCTGTAATGCTCAAAAATCTTTGAACTCCAAAAAGAGAAACTACATCTAATCGGCTGGAATATTTGCTCTCAATTATACTGGCTTCTACAGTAAAGGACACACCATATTTCCTGGCCTTAACGTCTCATCTAAAATGTGTGGCAGACTTAGGATGAGTTCAACAAATCCTGGAACTACTCAGAAATTCCTTCAGAAACTTACAATGGTTATATTCAATGTTTTGCATTGATTGCAGAAATTTCTGAGAGCAGAAAAAAACACTGAAATCAGCAATGCTTTGCGTTGTTATGGAGCTCCACACTACTCTGGTTAAAAGATTTCTCTTAGGGCTTACACTAAGTACAACTAAAATAGTTTAAAACACTATATGTAGGTTTTTACTTTGAAATCTAGATACTGAGATGAAGGCAGTGAATGCTGTGTGATTGCCAGGGTAACGGCAGCTGGATATCAGAGAAGGTGGTGAATTCGTAGCAGTGCATTTTTTAAGTTTAATGTAAACTGGTAGTTACAAACACCTATAAACAGGTCAAAAACTTTTCAAACAGCACCGTTCTGCTGTTTAAAAACATAATGCACCAGACGTTCTGACCATGATTGCTACCAGTAGGACTGAAATTGTACATTGACAAAAAAATCAAGTTTAACTTTTATTTCAACAAAACACTAAAATAAGAAAAAGGCAGCTTTTTTATTTTTGTTTTTCCCGTTTAATTTTAAAACAAAAAGAACAAAACAAAAGAACAAGCGCTGCATCAATTTGTCCTACAAATAGATACTGGGGCGTGCAGGTGGCACAGTGGTTAGCACACACGACCCATGTATGGAGGCCTTAGTCCTCGACGCGGGCGACCCAGGTTCGAATCTGGCTTGTGGTCGTTTTCCGCATGTCTCTCCCCTTCTTTCATACCCTCTTTCCTGTCAGCCTACTGTCAGAAAAACTAGCCACTAGTGCCGTAAAAAGCTCAAAAAGAAAAAAAAAATAGGTATATATCTTTTCAAATAGATATAATAGAGGACTAGACTGGCTTTTCATATTGGTCTAACCACAAATATACCATAAAATAATGGAATATGTATTCATTGTGGATTTAGTATAGGAATTCCCTATGGAAGAAATTAAAGAAAGTTTTTGCATCACCTCTTTTAAAGTGAGATAAATAAAACACTAAGCGTAAGACCAAAGCATTTTTACTCCGGGCTGCTCGTGTTGTTCAACTACACTAAGTTTATTAAGTCACAAGCACAAAAACAGACGAGCACATGTCATGTGTAGAGAGCTGTGAGTGAGCACGCCAGGGGGTTTTGTCAGAGTTGAGACGCTACACACCTGTCTTACTGTGCTCTCTGATTTATAACTGTTCGCTGAAGTTAGTGGCAAAAAAGGGATGGCTTTATTGCAGGAAGAAGCTAATCTGGGTACTGAGTACTGCCTTTACGTTTTTCCTGGTACGCAGTACTAGACCGCTGTGGCTTACTTCCACCCTACACTGACCCCTGACTATAGCCACACGTGTGGGATTGCTTTTCTCCCACAGAGTGTTTTGAATTTAGGCCCTGCTGGGCCTAGATGTAATATTAGCTGCCTAAAGCCAATTTGGGTTAGGGCTGTGAGAAACATCGGGGGGTGTAGGGTGGAAAGGTTTGCCTGTGCTGATTTATGACAACTTTGCTTCCATCAGTCTTTCCTAGGACAGCTGTGGCTATAATATACTGTAACTAATTACCAACATCTGGTAAATGAATATAGAGTAAAGCATTTTTGGGTCCTCCAACTTTATAACATGCTATACAAGAGCTGACCATTGACCATCTGGAATACCATTGCTTTTTACGCTCTCTTAATAAAGCTACATGCAATTTTCAAGAAAAGTTTTGAGGATTTCAAAGAATAACTTTATTTATTGAGATTAAACATGTAATTTTATCTATGTAAAACAATAAAAACAGAACAACTTAATTGAAATGGAAAAAACAATACATGCGATATAATTAGAAGACAGAGTTCTAGTAAAAATGACAAAACCAGCATCTACCAACAGGATCTTAGAGTCTTCTAAAATCACACCCCAAAGAACCAAAATGTGTCTAAGTGATGATTTAAGACTTAGCAGTCTAAGCTGTCCTCATTTATCGTCTTTAAATAGACAGGAGAGAATAATCCGGATGGTTGACTTGTACTCTCTACTTCAGAACTGATAATGATGTCGGGTCAAAATAAAAAAAAAAAGTTTAGCATGAAAGACAAAAGGAGAGGTCTAGGACAACTGAGACTGAAGAGGGAAGCAGAGATTTTATTAATGAAATCTTCTAAAACATTTCCCAGGGTAGTCTGGATTAGAGCAAAGCATCCAGTAAAACATGCAGCTTGTTTCGTTTTCGTTAAAACACTTTTCAGTGGTAAATTCTCTCAAAATTCCCAAAATAGAATTTGAGATTTAGTGCATTTTTTTAGATAGATAGCACATGTAGAGCTAAAGAAACTCTTTTCTCTTCAAATGCAGAATAAAGTTGTTAATTACTCAATGCTAAGCTAGAGATGGTAGGAAAGTTAGAGCAATTCAAGTACTGTGCGCAATGTATGACACCAAAGATCCAGAGAGTGCCTTAGTCTTCGAAATCACGATAATATCATAAAACAGAATAGTTAGATAAGACAATTTAGCTTTGTTTCTTTTTACAATGAAGATACTGATCCCAAAGAACCATATGAGATCAAGGGTGCATGACATTAGTTTAGAGAATAATATTCAGAAAAATTCCTGAATCCTGAGACAAGACAAATGTGTAAATAGTCATCCAAGGAAAGCCTGGGACTGAAGATATCAGTTCACCCTAATCCTTACTAGGAAACCTCCCTACAGATGCACTTATTCTTAGGAGTCAGTGAGATTAAAGGGATATTGGCAGCATTGCAAGTAACTTTTTAAATACACACAGGAAATTATGTTAAATCAGTTTGTGATACTACTTTTTCCCATATTACCATTTTTCCATAATATAACCTAAGAAGTGTCTGGCTGTTGCAGACAACAAGAGCTGGGTTATTAGACCAAGAAGTATGTGCTTAAATTGGAAATGGAAATTAGACCATATGTCATAGACTGCTAGCTGTGCCATTTTTAAATAACAGAGATAGACTCCATTAAAAAACTATATTAGCTCTGAAAGCTAAATGCCAGACCTAAAGAGTGCTAAATATAAATATATGAAAATGCATGCAAAAAATTAAAACATGTATTAACTGACACTTATTTTGACATAAAGTCCCAATAAGATTCTACCTGTTCTTCACTAGTCTTACTACTTCAAGGAACAAATGAACTGTTTCTTTTCCTCCCCTCTCCTAATTGTTTTGTCACACCTTTAGTATATCTATGTCAGTGCTCTCTAGCATCAGTTAGAACTCAAGAAGCCTCTTGGATGACAGGTGAAACATCTGCTAGAAAACTTCACATCCAGTTGCCTAAACTGGACAGAAACCATTCCAAGCTTGACCCTGACCAGGATGACTGAGAACCTTCACAGATATCAATGCAGAAAGAGCCTGGGCCAGGAATCAAACCCAGGACAATCTGGCTGCAAGGCAGGAGTACCATAAACTGCACCACCATGCAGGTTATATGGTCATGAAATTTTAATAATATGCACTTATGAAAGGATAATGAATATTTTTTAAAGGATTAACCACGTGAATAATCCAGACTGCTCTTTCTATGCAAAACAAATAGTGGATTTGTTTAACATTTGTAGTTATTACCCAATACCTTAACACTGCATACGAACTAGAGGTGAACCAAGGAGCAATATACGTAGAATGCAGAGTGCATAATTATCAAGGTATTATTTGGCTTCATTTAGAATTTAGAGCCTGAATGTTTTTCTTTTATTTACCTGATGTGTGCGCACCATGATAATTTACTGTCCATAAATTACACCAAGTTATTTGTTCTCAGATACATGTTTAATACTTTGTTAATGATAATTTGTGATTCTGGATTTCTTTGTGATGAACCAAAGTAATTAAGTTTCTTTTATTTAGACTTAGTAATAATTTGTTTGTATCCATTTCATGATTCTGTGCTCTGGTCTGATTACTTGATCATCTCCACCTGCTCAACTGCTCTGCTCTAAATTAACTCTTACCAGTCCCACCTGCACTTCTGCCTATATCACCTGCCCCAGACCAGAAGCTGATGCCAGATTGTTTTCAAACTTTATGGTGAGTTTAGTCCAGCGTACCTTTTTGTCTGCTACCTGATTTTGACCCGTTTGACTCGTTTTTCTCTGAGCCAGTCTGTTTTCCCTTTCAGACCTGTATTTTTCTATTTTTGTTCTTTTTGTCTTCAACCTGTTTTTCTGCCCCTCTGATTAAGTCTCTGGATTCTGCCTTGAAGCCATCTGATCTTCCTGTTCTGACCCCCTGCTTTGACAACAGCTCAAAACTTGAATCACGATTTGGATTCTGTTCAGACTTCTGATTCCCTGGCTTCGACTCTCATTTTTTCCCTGGTTGTGAGTGAAGTTGCATCCCTTTAGAAAACTAACCAACTTACTCACCTGCAGTTTTCCATCACCAGTCTCACATCAGACAGCTACACCATCCACCAACCATCTTCCCATCCACTTCCCTGGGTCTACCTTTTAAGCCCTTAAAAAGTTCAGGTTCCTGTCGCTGTCTGTCACTACTGTTCCAGTTCCTGATTCTCACATTGATAAACTATTAAATCTTTTCCCAGTTCTCTGGTTTGAATCCTGGGTCCACAAATTCACACCAACGTAACAATCCATGCATTGTCTTTGTTTTACCCTTTCCACATTCACAGTATCCATAGGTTTGTTGTAATCTGAGCTCATAAAGAAAATATTCAGCAAAGAGAATTGGTTTCAATTTTTGTGATACATTTAATTTAACATTTATGTAAAGAAAGAACAAAATTAGTTTCAAAACAAACCCATGGGAGACATCATAGGTATTACCAAGAAGTTCAGATTAAGAAATATCTATTTTTATAAACTGTACTTTTTCATAGGTAATTTCTTATCCAGTTCCCAGTGATACCTCTGATTCCATAATTAGCAAGTTTTCTTATCAGAATTGAGTTATTATGTCAAATGTTTTTGGGTTTTTGTAAAAGATGCCAACAGTGTTCTTTTTTTGGTCCAGTCCATTACTCATTTCTTCTTCCGCTTCAGCTATTGCTAAAGAAGTTGTTCTTTTGGATCCAAAGCCATATTGGATTTCACTTAGTATTGATGTTTGTTTCAAGTCAATGATAAAATAGTCTCTCCAGAAAAGAAAAGGAAAGAAAAGTTGCAAATACAGGTGAGTAGAGGTACAATATTATCAACAGTTGTCTTACTCAGCAAAATGTCAATATCCTAACAATAAGTGGAATATTTACTTTTACAATCAAGAACAACGAGTTTTACTTTTTGTTCATTAGTTGCAGAGAGAAACATTGAGTAAGGATTCCTTAACATAGTGTCAATATATTGATTGTTGGATTGGTCAGAAATCTCAGCAGACAGCTCTGGGTCAATATTCACAAAGAATTAATTGATGTTGTTAACTATTTTCTTCACGTTGTGAATTTCACCATTTATACCTACAAAGTAGCTGAGAGACGTAACTTTTGTTGGTCCTTTTTTAAGTATACCATTAAGTATCTCCTACCTCTTCTTGAGTTGTGTTTTGTTATCACACATACTATTATGTGTACCTGTTTACTTTCATTGCTTTGTTTCCTTTTCCGCTGGAATGCCTGAATTCCCTTCTGTGTGACAATAAAGGGTATTATTGCTCAGTTTCATTCTATTAAAAAAGGTTTGTGGTTGTAAAGTAAGAAGCAATATAATAATTAAGTGATACAGTGTCCTTTTCAAGGTAGTGGTATGTGGTTATTCTAAATCCAGTTTGATTTAGAAAATCACCTTTACCTAAATGGGATTATCTAACTACACCAAACAGCTCTTTTGTAATATAAGCACCATACTGAGGATTGGTACTATGACTTAACCTAAAGTTATAATAAAACAGTTCATTGGTTGGCGGGTTCCCATGCTGGTATAACACAGGTCAGCACAGGCAAAAGGCCTGGATTTAGCCTGGCAGAGGTTTATGAGTCCAACCTAACAGGATTATGAAACATGCTTACTGTAGAACCCAGACCTGTATATAAGCTGAAAAGTTTTCTGGTGACCATCATGTAGCCAAAACCTATGTCACAGTGAAAAAAGTACAACATTAAACAGTAAATACATTTATAAAGATGATTATCTTACATTATATTGGGAATAAACAAAAACAACAATTATTAACATTATTTATGTTTTAACATTAATGAAATTTTCCAAGCAATCATATTATTATTATTTCTAAATTCTGGTTATGTTACAAACTGGTGCCCAAATAGCTATTCAGAATCAACAGCAAAGAAAGCTTTTTCCAAATCCAATAGTGTTAAACGTTTGTAAGCAGGAAAACTTTTAAAATAAGGAAACACCAAGGTTACTTTTCACCCACATGCAGGTACAGAAAATGGAAAAATAACCCGATGCTCCCAGAATACCCCGTTTTAGCTTTGTTCTCACTTTCTCTACATTCGTCTAACTTTCACACACTTGTTCCAACTACCACTGCCACTCTCCACCTACATGTTCAAGTATTCATGCCAGCAAGGTATGAGAGAAAGAGCCCAGTGTGATGGAACAATATGATTTATGCTGTCCTGCTGGTATATTGTTTTTCCGTCTGAATCCTACTCTATAACATTTTCATCAAAGCATTTGGTGAACAAAGATCAGATGGCCTCATTTGTTTTGTCTGCCTTCAGTCTCTGTCAGTTTTTAGGATCCTGCTGTCTCAATGCAGTCCTGTAATTCCTTTATTGATGCAATAAAATATTGGTCCACAAAAGCTGTTGTCGAAACCAAGACTTATGCTTCCAATCTGACAGATTTAAATCTATACTACTGACTCAGAGCTCATCTGTTTAGCTGAAGCTGAAGAAACTACAGCTGCTATTAAGTCTTTGATTGTCTTCAACATAGAAACTACTGCTGGACTAAAGCCTCTGATAAAGAATAGTCCTCCTTTCTACTGAAGCCACATGTAGGTACAGTATGAGAGATTGCTATTAAATGTAATTCCACAGTACAATCATTTAACTACAATATAGTTCAGGTGAAAATTTGAGGCTAAGTCAGGTATTGCTGCTGTTAACTTTTAAACGATTGGCCTTAAAACTGAGCTACAGTATAATGTCTTTTAACAAGAATCAGAATGTAGGTAACAGACTTTGAATCTGTCAATATATTTGGACTGAATCAGCTATATTAGGGTTGCTCTCTGGTCCTCTGCAGCTACTATCCTGCAGCTATTAGATGTATCCCTGCTCCAACACACCTGAATGAAATGAATGACTCATTACCAATCCTCTGTAGAGCTGAATCGCATCTGATGAGGGAATTCAAATTTTTGATCAAGGTGTGTTGGAGAAGGGAAAGTGGTAGGATATTAGCTCTTGCAGATTGACTTCCACTAACCCTTAGCGATGTATATTTCTATATATTTTTAACCTCTTTTTTTTGCGAAGTTTCATGTTGTTGTGAGTTGGATCAATAAACTGTAAATAAACTTAGTTTAGTTGAAGTCTTGGTCATGTAAGTCGAAATATTCTAAGGCTTAATTAACCAAAAACGATCATGTTTTTTTCAAATGCTTTTCTCTAATTTCAACCATTGCTAATGCAAGGAAAATGCAATCAGACCTTCTCCTCTTTTGAGTGCTTAGTATTTGATTGATAGGCATTTGTGATCTTACAGTTTTACATTTTTCCTTGGTTTGTAAAATGGCTATATTGAATAATATTTCCTACATAAAGAAATCCAAACAAAAGTCCCTAGATAAAGTTATTTTATTCTAACAAGAGACAAAATAATATACGAGATGTATTCTGAGGATAGTTGAATGGTAACTAGATTATTTGTACTTTTATTCAATAAACAATAGTTTTTTCATTTGTAATCCAGACCGTTGCCTGTAAGCTAGCTGTATTTTTTTCAGCGTTCTGCTTTGCAGTCAGATGCTATTGTGAAATTAGGTAACTCAACTTATATGTTTATTTACATTTCTATATGGTTTTCTATAGTGCATATATATATTAGAAATAATGAAATACACTCATCTTTTTTAGGTTCTATTAGCTGCACCATAAACAGTAGCACATTGTTACTTCAGTGCTTCTTTGTTGTTGTTTGTATTGTGCTCACTAATTAGAGTCATTAGTAGGCCTGACATGAGCCAATCACCTAAGTGGGACTTTCCACTACAAATCTTCTGTCCTGATACATCCGGTGACGCATAATGCTGCAAGTAGTTAGATCTATTTAACAGAACAATGAACTGACAAATGCTATTGTTTCTACCTTAGTACCTAGTTCTACTCTAGTGATTGTGTTTCTACTTTGACATGCCACCTGGATGTCATGAGTGTTTTTCTTATCCAAGGTTGAACAGGTACAGTGTTTCACAGACAGACAATATTTTTACAATTTATTCTATACTTTTGACATTTAAATAGTAAAATATCTAAGCAGTGCCTAAAAATAAAGTATTAAATTTGTAGGTATGTGTTTCTGAGCTGTAAGTGAAATGAAGGCAAGTTAAAATGCATACATATATATTACACATAAACACTTCTATCTGAGTGTGTGTTTTTTTTTTTTTTTGAGCTTTTTACGGCACTAGTGGCTCGTTTTTCTGACAGTAGGCTGACAGGAAAGGGGGTA
>JAUZNJ010028967.1:2735-15710 GCA_034780135.1 Jordanella pulchra | reverse complement strand
TTTAATAAATATTAGCTTTGAAAAACAAAAACACATAAAACTACATGAAAACCTGGAACATCAGTCAGTGACCAATGGCATGTTTATAGACTGTGATGCATATTGAAATATTGTCCAGCTCTACCTATTCTTTACAATTATTTCCTTGACTGCTCAGTCTGCTGGTCCTAAGTGTTATGCTATCAGATTCTAAAACACAGAGGGAGATGGTTTCATTTTGGAAACATGCAGTGCTGCTAGTTTCTTTCAGGGGAGTAAAACTCTGAAGCTACTGTAATGACCACAAATGGAAGACCTTGAATTCAGGTGCAACAATTGGCATTTGAACAGTTTGTTAAAATATAAATATAATATAAAAATGCCGCAGGTTGGGAAGAATTCACCAAAGTCAAGACTGAAACTTCTTCTTAAACTTTGACAAACTTGAAGAGTTTCTGAAGAACCCGGTTGTCATGTGAAGTCACTGGAGAACCTCAAAGTATTTCTGAATCTGTCCAGGTAGGTTTGGAGGAATCCTTCTTTGACAGTTCTCATTGGTCCAGAGGAATGCACAGGGTCAGATTTTGTGAGAGAACACATGCAGATTAATCAAAGGGGCCAACCAGAGTTGGGGGTCTGAGAACAGATCCAAAGTCTGAGCCAGGTAATCAGAGATCCAGAGACTGTCCAGGGGTGATTCCAAGAGCTGGGTAAGGGCACAGAAAACAAGTCTGAGATCCAAAAACTCAGTATGACAGGTCTGATAGTGTTCAGGCAGACTCAGAGAATCAGGAGGCAGAATTAGGTCTGAAACAGGCAGACAGACAGGTACAGGAAAGCTGGATAAAACTTACTGATGGGTCGTAATAATCTGGCACTAATGAATGCTCTGAGAGCTGGTTATATAGCCAAGTGAGCAGGTGAATCTGATGGAAGCTGATTGGGAATGGGGCTGAGGGGACAGGTGTGTTGAATGATGAATCAAACCAGCAATATCACCAGGAATCATGACAATTACAGACCTAGTGCCCCTATTGTATTAAAGTTACACAGTGTTGCTTTCCTGTTTCTACAAGAAGTAGTTAACAACAGTTAATCTATAATAAAACTAACACCAGTAACATACAAAATATAAGGGAAATCTATTTTTTAAATGAAACATGCTAACTTGTGTTAGTTTTAATCTTCCCATGAGATCTAGAGAAATTTGCAGCAAATCTTCACATTTGTAGCATAATTTTATGGCAAATTATGAGGTGTCTGTTAAAGGATTATAAAAATGAAAAACAAAGAAAAAAAGTTGATACATTTGAAAATAAATCAAATGCAGCACTGTCAAAAAAAAGACCATATTATCTCATTTGATATTAAGTTGCCCAAATGGCCACTGAAGCCTTCTGGAATCCATTGAGGTAAAATTCCTGTAGCAAGCCCCAATGACGCTTTTATAATCCCTCATGCAGAGATTCACGGCACCTTATTGAAGCAAATCATACAATGCTAAGTTTTTAGACACAGAATGAATTGCTGACAATGTACAGTGAGAGTTGTAAGCACCAGTATGATTCTCTATGTCATTCATCAACGGGTAATTGATGTGCCCAGTAGGGCAGAAAACAAGAAAAGGCGAGGAGCACTGAGGCAGGAGGGATGCATTCATTTCATCTCAGATGAGAGACAAGAGACACAATATCAAGACGTTTGGGAGGCCATCTTTCAATGTTCCTCTCCTCTGCACTTGTCCATGAGTGTGTATGCGTGTATGTGAGAGAAAAGGGTAATTTGATTTCCCGTTCTCAGTCTCATAGCCACAGACTGGGACGACCAGGCAATCTAGTCCCCTGACCTTCCAGTTTCACTTAAACCTTCAGCAATGAAACTCAAGCTCTCTCTGATATTCTTTTTCTTCAGCAAAAAAAGAGAAGTAAAATTGCGCACCGATACACACATGCATATCCACACTCTCTGCCGCATCTCTCATCCTCCATAATTAAGCCTTCATCATTGATTCTGGGGGCGTTGTTGCCGTGTAACCTAATCCCAACGGTAACATTTCTTGCATTTATAACACAAGTGAGTGTGTCTATCTTGTTTGTTTTGTGCGAGTGTGTACGTGCCCATGTGCATACACACTCAGGATTGTGTTTCCTTGGATACACCGTTGGGCTCTCAGACTGCTTGTAGCGGTCCATTAGAGATCAATGGGATCCCTGCTCCTAATTCCTACTATCAGGGCGCCTCTGATCCTTATCTGTTGTGTGGAAAATGCAGCCAAAGCTATTTTATCTTTGCATGCATACAAACACACACACGCACGCACGCGCGCGCGCGCACACACACACACACAGGTTATTTACAGCTTGCACTATGTATGCATAAATGTGCCAGTAGAGGTGAAAACATTCTCACCCACACAAATATATCCTCCAGATGTCAGGTTAATTTGTGTCCTGAATGAGTTGGAGATTAATGTCTATTGGAGACCTAAGCGGTGATCATCAGTGCTGTGATTGGCCCCTGAGGTGATAGAGGATAGACTATGAAAGTTCAGTCAGAGCAGCCACTCAATATACACCAATCATTGTGACAGCCTGATTATGACAACAAAACAATATGATGTAACCATTTTTATGTCTACTAAAGCTTCAAATGTTTACCAGTGGCTCTGCTACATTTTCGGTGGTACACAATACTTGTAAAGTATCAGTTATTTTGTTTATATTTGAATATCTCTGCAATTTTAAAAGAGGGCCAAGAGTGTCTGCCCATCATTGATTGTTTGCTACCTACAACAACCAATTGTATGTTTTCTCCAGATTTTTTACAAAGAAGTAAAGCCTAATTATAAAAATAAAAAGTATTTTCTTCAAAAGAAAAAAAAAATCACACCAAGCTATGGTTTAAAGCTAATGTTAATGATGGGGGGTATACCTAACCCCAGCCATAAGCCTAAACATAATAGGGATACAGTATTTGAATACGTAGACACAATTGATTGCTTTAGAAATGAGGATACATTATTTACTAAATCAGTCAGCACTGGCTAATCTCACTTACATAGATTGGAGTAACCGGGAACTTTCTGGCACCCAGTATGGAAAGATCTGCTCCTATTTGATTTCTAAGAAGCTTTGGGGATATCTTACCCTGACTTTGCTAGCAGGGACAGTCTCCTATTGGCTTTTTTATGTAGCCTGTCCCTTGCTTATCATTGTGTAAGTGTTTCCTTATCTGAAGTGACTCCTACCATGCTTCTGCTGTTCTGCAAAAGCATTATGGCTGTAATTTGAAGAGGTAGGTTACTGTTAAGGTAAAGTGATACAGCAGTAAACAGCATTGTTGTACGGGAAATGATGGGTTGGTGGAGGGGTCTAGATTTCACAGATGATCTCTTGCTGCCCAGACTTAAGCCTTTCAGACATTCAACCAATTTGCTTAAAAATGAAATTTCACAATAAGACTTTGTGTTTTCAACCCTCAGTGTGCTAGTGAAGACTCCCTAGAGATCTTGGAAGTGTGAGATTAATTACTTTTCTTTACTAGTAGAGCAAATTAAAGACAGCTCAAAGAAAGGCCGTCATAATCAACTAATCAACATCCACAAAACCCCTCTCAGCTCCCCCCTTTTCACCATTAAAGGAGGTTTGGCCCTCATTTCAGCTTGTAGAAATCAATCTGTCTAACAGTTTTTAGTCTCTCACTTCAGAACAGATTAACTGATATTTTCTTTCTTTGAAAAGGGGCCGAAATGAACTCAGGAACAAGGACTTATTCTTAAATGGTGTGTTTGCAGATGTTGTTTGTCCCCTGCTACAGCTGCTGATGTTTACTTTAGGGGTAGTGGAGGGACAAGTGTTATGGAGAACCGGGGAAACTTCCTCCTTCACAGCGATCTCATTGCTCTGTCTCTCTGTCTCTCTCTCTGCCAGAGCAGAACAGCAGTAGCTTTTACTGCTGAGGAAAGCAGAGGCAGCTGATAAGAGTAAAATGAGCCATTGAGTCTTGGTTTTTCATTGTGTGGGAAAGGGATAGGCCATGGGAAAAAGATATGTGATGGGAAAGAATGGTCTATGGTGCTGAGAAATTAAGAGAGCATTTTGAAGTAGATTTAATTTAAAGTCTATAGTTTATGGGATTATTTTGACCCAGAACTCTTGGGTTAAGTGATTGGATCTTTTATTTTTATTTTAAAGTTTGACTTGGAGTTACTGTCACCCAACTTGCTTATCCCATAGCAAAAAAAGCTAGTCGCACACGCAGTCCCAGTGCCTGCTCCTCATTTCCTGCTCTTCCTCTTTTTTTTTAATGCCTTCCACCTCTTTCTGTCATCTAGCTCTATCTCAGCTCTGTATGAACTCAATGAAGGGATCGAGCCAGTCTCTATTGCCTGCCTCTCATTCTAATCTTCAATCTAGGACCAAACAATCCCCCCCCTTCACACATCTCAAGGCTCAGAGTGGAAACGTATTCTGTGTGTATGGGAATGTCTCTTCTCTCATCCTCTTCATCTTCCCACATTGGGATTTCCAAACCCTCAAAAATTGTGGTATTTCTCTCTCTGTGGTGTTGTTGCTCAGTCTGTGCTGCAAAAGTAATTTTCAGTTTACTATTTTTTACAGATTCTGGAATAATCTTTGTAAAAGCAGCTTCACGAAGAGTAACTTTGAAAACAGAAACAATATTTTAAGTAAAACAAGTTACAGGAGATTTCAGGATTTTTATAGTGAAGCTTTTTCTTTAAATACCATAAGCAGTAAACATCCACCTTGCATTAGATAATTCTCTTTGTATCTTTGTTATTTAATATAAATCCATATTAGCTGGTTTTGAAAGGTGAATTTACAGGGTATTAGACAGGGGTCAAGACCCATTATGACTACCAACGTCATAAAACAACTCGGATCTAAAAAACAACTGAGTAAAAACAATTTTATTAACATCTGTTTTGGAATATTGTATCCACTGAACCTCGAAAGCTAACAGTTTATGAACAGAAACACAGACAATAACAGGAGCATCACAGAACCACGAAAAATGTTTTTTTCCACTTGCCTGGCATTAGAGAAATTAACTAAGCATTTGAAGACACAGCAAATGTCACACATCAACTTAATGAAAAATACCACAACCTACAGAATGAGATGCTCTGTGACAGCCACATGGAGAGGTTATGACTTAGTCCGTGAACTACTATATAATTGTCTGTGTGGATAATACTGTCCACACCAAACCAGTAATACAACACAAACCAATAATAAACTCTGGATCACTAGTGATCTGAAGGAGCTACTGAATGAGAATAAAAGAGCTCTGAGGAAGGCAGATGGGGAATTACTGAAGCATGTACAGAAGGAAATTAAGGTCAAAACAAGAGAAAGCAAGGAGCAAACAGCAAGAAGCTAGAAAGTGTTATGGAAATTTTGATTATCAAGGGATAAGACACTCTGTCCATAAAATAAGAGAAGATCATTCTCGTTTTTGTTCATTTATCCCAAGGTAAACAGCGTATGAGGCAAACTCTTAGGAGATTTCTCCAGTCTGGTCTAGATTGGAGAAATAAACTTGGCACCATATATCTTAAATACAACAAGATAAGGTTTGCAGGATCCTGAAAGAGTTACACTCCTTCACACAAAAATTTAGTAAGTAACTAAAACATACAAATTCTTTTACCAAGTAAGGATATATAGGCACAAAATACTAGGTAAGGAAGAAATGATATAGTCATGTAGTCATGCATAACGTTTCCCACAACAAAAGCAATCTCTAGAAGAACATTATCAGACATGTGTGGTCAGGGATGAAGATCATAGGCTTTAACAGGGGAAGGATGGAATTCTACATAAAGGCAATTAACTGGACAGATTCTTCAATAGGTTCAGTTCAGGGGCAACATTAGCATTGTTCTCCTCTTGTCACAGTCAAGCAGACATCGTGCCTTCCTTTGACCATCATCATCATCTCTGCAATGTAGCTTCCGTGTGTTCTTAGCCAAATCAAAGGATGGTGCTGCTCCTCAGAAGTCAAGTACCGAGGTAACTAGAGGGATTGGATCGCAACCAGGTCCAGATTGTGCCACTCCCAGAGTCCTGTGCAGAGCAGCTGTGCATGATTCTATAGCCTCTCTTTAGCCTTTGTCTTAACCAGGAGATGTTTACAGTATTGTGGAAGACCTCGTACCTTGTATGGGTACTGGTAAAGAGAACCCAGTCAACAGTCCTTAATGGCTTTATAGGCTTGTTTCCCTGACATCCCACACCCTAAATGTCTAAAAGAGATTTCTTTAGGTACACATAAGTGAGTAAACAAGCAATTTTTAGGACCCCTGCAATTCACTTATGCTGTGGAGTTGAAGATTACATCATACAACCGGTTGAACAGACCCACTGTCATTTAGGCAGGCAGACAGCACTGTGATGATCTCATTCTTGAATTTCTTCAGTTTACTTTTAATATTTGGGCCTGACTTACTTTGTCAAAAACTCCAGAGAACTGAGGTGGAGGAATCAACAATATCCTGGATACCTGACAAACGGACCACAGTTTGTGATACTGAAGGGTCAAATCTATAATCATGTAATCAGCAGCACAGGGAAACTACGAAAAACTGTACTTGCACCATTCGTTTTTAGTTTGTACACCTTCAAATTCCAGTACAAGACAGACTCCTGTCATCTGCAAAAATACTCAGATGACTCTGCAGTTGTTAGTTGAATCGGAGATGGACAAGAGGCTAAGTTAAGGAAGCTGGTGAGCCACAGTGTGGCAAGAATCATTTGATCCTGACTGTGACAAGAACAAGGGAGATGAATGTAGATTTCAGAAGGAACAGGAAGAAGTTGAGTCCTATTACTATCAGGGCTGGAAAAATTAAGCTGGGGGTGAAGTACATACAGTATACCTTGGTGTTCACCTGGACAACAGACTCAACTGGAAATGTAACAGTGAAGTGATCTATAAAAAGGGACTAAGTTGACTGTGTTTCTTAATGAAGCTTAGGTCCTTCAGTTTTTTGCAGCAAGATGCTGCATATCGTTTTTAACACCAGAGCAAATGATTAGAAAATCTCAACAAGCTGATAAAAATACTAGCTGTTTAAGTAACTCCTCTGGAGATGATTTTACAAACTCCGGATATGATTTTTCAAAGAAACTTCTTGATACAATAGAGACAATTATGGATTACAGTTAGCATCCTCTTTAGAGGACTGTTTGATAACCACAAATATGTCTTTTTTAGTTAAATACTTCACCAGATTGGGTGCAAGACAGATTGCAACAGAATATCCTTCCTCCTTACAGCTATTAACACATACAACAACTTGTTGAAAAAAAAAACCTGAGTTACTGTAACATTTAATTTCCCTTTGGGATTAAAAAAACAATGTTGAATTGAATTTGAATTATAGAAGTCAACTTTGGTCTGAAACCAAGGCTTTACAACTGTTAGGTTTTGTTTATTTAGGTTTTGGTCTAGTGTCGCTAGAACATCCCTGGGAGTAAGTTATCTATTTTATGGTTTTATAACATTGTTTTAATGATTTATTTGGTTTGACCACTTCACCTTTCTAAGTGTGTACTAGCTGCCACTTTGCTATATGTGTTGAAGGGTTTTTATAAGAAGATATATGGCATAGTCAAGTTTGCCTATGAAGGGACAGATTAATAGTAAAATAATAAAGTACATTTGTTTGACATGATGTCACAAATTAGTTAGACCATCGCCATATTTCTCACCAATACCACAAAACCGAATAAGAACAAAATTAAAGAATTGCCAAGTCAGAGATGTCTGAATATATTTTTTGTGAAATAGGTGACATAATATTTCATTGTTGGTCTTATTTTTTTTTTAACAAAAGAATACTATTATTTATTTATTTATTTTTAAAAATCTGTCTTGTTTCTATTGCAGCTATGATTCAGTTCTGTAAAATGTTCACATTTGAATGATGATAGATAATTCAAATCTACCCTTTTGTATGTAATGCCATTAATTCATTAATACTGGCCCCTGAACCTTTGGCTTTCAGTATCTGTGACGCCCTGATCAATAAAGTTGACTTTTCCAGGTCTATTAGCCCTCTTCTGATTAGCTGTAAGCTTCACACTTTAAAACAAAAAGCTGAAATTATACTAAATCAATTTACTGAGAGAGTTATAAACTTCAGGAAAGGTAATCTCTTAAAAGAGCCGCCTCTCTAAGGTTCCGAGATATCCATTCAATTGTCAGATCATAGCTTTCAATGCACAACACTCACTCTGACAAAGAAGACAATTAAACAATTCTTTAAAAATACAATTTTGGGTAGGTCCATGGTTGATGAGCCAGAGAAATGCATTTCACAGCACAGGCACTGTGTCCATTGTTATATCGTCACATAAGCTGCACAATGTAAATTCCTTCTGAATACACAATCAGTGGTGGTAAATGAATACAGCTTCCTTTTCTGACCTTGGCTATGATGAGTGAATCCCTGTTCCCTGTTGCACAGTCACAAATGATTACACATACACAGAAACACACAAATATGTGCAAAGGCACATTAAGCTCCTTCCTTGTCAACACACTAAAGTAAATTAGCCTCCGCTCAATACTCCAGGCCTCTAGTGGTACAAATTATCATTGTATTCATGAGACTGCAGACCTGTTGCAGCCTAAAGTTGGCTCACTGGGTGCGTGGCTGGCAGGTACAAATACAAATTGGATGTGTATTTCTTTCTTCTATTTGAACTGGTCAATTTATTGATTAATCTTTTATGAGATTGGACCTAAATGCAAGCGTCAAACACATCCACTAACAAAACCTGTCAGTGTTCCAAGGTCAACAGGAAATACATATGTATCGTAGCTGTTCTGTAAGCTTATATTTGTTAAGCGCTGTTAAGCTGCCGACATTTACAGGGAAGCCTATTACCCGCTAAATGCACCCTGTGGCGTACACTCATCCATCAGCCGTGTGGGTCAGGCCTATTTGTTTGTTTAAAGAATATCCATTTCAGGGAGCAAACAGAGCTTGTGTACATTAGCTATTTATAACCCCACAGCTGTGCCCAGCAGACTCAAACAGCCTGTGCTTATGGAAGGCTGTAGATCAAACTATGGATTTACATTAGACAAGGAATCAAAATGTGTGCTGTTATAGAGTGTAAGTTCCTGAGCACTCAGAGAAGTTCATGTTTTCACCACTTTTTTTCAATATGGAGCAGGGTCATTTTTCAGGTTTCGAAAGTTTGATGAAGAACAACAATATAATATGCCATAAACAGCTATGGTGTGCATTTCAGCTGAGCTATTGTTCACAGAGGATACAACATACTGGATGTGGTCAAATGCACAAAGGATGAAAGTTATTTGGTTCACTTGTTTGGTCTGTACCAAAAGCTGACTTTATTTTTGTGTTTGGCGCATTTTTTCCACATCATACGTACTTGTAAAGACACCACTTCATATGAGGATTACTCTTTTGCAATAGAAATGACTAGGCCTGAACAGAGGACAGACATAACAGTGGAGAGAAACTGTAACCCTGTGTGCTGGTTTTCTGTTCTGCATATTTGTGCTCTTATTAAAGCTGTAAAATCATAATAAATGTAAAAAGAAACTCACAAGTTGGATTTGTATTAGCGAAATCTTTGAAATCATCACCTTCTGAGACAATGCTGGCAGCAGGGTTGCTGAGCAACGGATCAGGTATGATTTCAGTATGACATTCACTGTTGCAGCAGAACCTTTGTGGAGGCTTGTTATGTCCAAAATTATGACTGTTACCTGTTGCTGGTTAAAAACGAGGCTGGTTTATAGGCACACTGGAACTGAACTGCATCAAAGTGAGACTACCTCAAAAAGTTGCTAGTTGCTTAGTCCGGGGAAGTTGCTTGAGTTTATTTAAACCCCAACAAAAGGTTTGGACCAACATGGAAAATGAACTGATCCGTTTAACACCTGACATTGCAGACGAAAAATGGCCGTCTGCAATGTCAGGCGTTAAACGGATCAGTTCATTTTCCATGTTGGTCCAAACCTTTTGTTCTGAAAACATTATCAAGCTGGTTCTGTTTCTTGCAAAGTGTCATACTCATAAGAGTGACACAATGAAGAGGAAACAGCTTTTTTTCAATCTTTAAGAATTTAAAACTGTATCTAAATAACTGCAAAACAGGCTTAAATCAGGAGCAACCGGATCATTGTTCAATTTCTCTGATAATGTCTTGTCACCTATCGAGGGGTCTTTGTCAATTCAGGTGGCTTACACTAAAGAAACCTTTATTTGGAGTATTGCTTTCAGCACATGGATGTCCATTCTCCTCCAATCAAATTCAAACCAATGACATACCTTCATCCTTGTCGTTGTCTCTTTTTTGGTGTTAGTTGAGTACTGGGCCAAATCTTGATGGACTGCTTCTCTAGCTTCTTTGAAATTAGTTTGAAGTGTCTCTAAAATGCCCTTAGATGTGTGTGTTACCTTACAACATGGTGTTCCCCGCCTTTCGCCCATAGACTGCTGGAGATAGGCATCTGTCCCATAGATAAGTGGGATAAAATAGATGTATGAATGTCATTCATTCTGGACAGAGTCCACACCAGGTTACAATACATTGGAGGTTCACAACCAGGGGCCCAGGGGTGAGTTTATAAGAGCAATGTATCTACATAGTGCAGCATTAGATTAGGCAATTATAATTGGAATTTGTTATTTGACATGTACGTATAAAACAATTTCTTTTACAGTAAACTGCAGATATGGTAGCCTAGAGAAAACAATAGTGAAGTTGTAGTTATTTATCCTGCATATGTCTTACACAAGTAAAAAAGCAATAATGCGATAGTAAAAAAGAGGTATAACTGATCAAGTAAAACAGCATGCACTGCTTGTGGAGCCATACTCGTTCTAAGTTCCTTTGCTCTAAATTATACTGGTCAATGGTTCCTTAGCAAGTTAAAACGTAATAACATGAATATTTAATACAAGCATGTAATAATGTTCAATCATTGTCAATTAAACAAAACAAACCATCACTTCCAAGTAATTAAATCAGGATCTAACATGCAGGACCATTCAAGGCTTTTTTTCATCTTGAAAGTTGGAGTCACATTTCTAGGGGAAAATGCTATTCTCAAAATTCATAATGAAAAAAAAAATCACAAAAAGCTAAAGACATTTACATTTAGTGAAATATATTCTACCCCAAGTTTCTCCTGTTTATAATTTTTTTACTAAGCGAAACCAGTCAGGCAGTATATTTTTTTTTGTTGCTCAACTCATTTTATATCTCCTTCTATAAGACATTCACTGAGTGCTTGAGTCACCATGAATTGTAAAACAAATTCATAGTTTTTGTTTAGCAATTTTAAACTCTACGACAACTAGAGTATCACATTACCATTATTGATATCCTACTCTTCTCTGAATGGCAAATATTGCAAGGAGGTTGTTCTTCTCCCCTTCACTGTAATAGGACAGGCTTGGGGCTGAGTAATGCAACCATTTTACAAGATTAATGAAGCTATTATTGTTATGTCTCTCGGGTCTGATGAGGATTTTGGCTTGTAAATGTTTTCAGGGGATATGCACAATCAACACATCATGAAGAAGAGGGAAACCTAGAACCACAGACAACTCAACATTGTCATTAACTGTCAAAAATGACATTGAACTGTGAATTAGCAAATAAAGTGCACACCTGTGCAAGAGTAAATAACTTTCAATGCAGAATGATACAGGAGCATATTATGCATAACTTTGAGAGACATAAAAATCTATAAAAATCACTGTTAGTGTATCTTAGGGTAATTATAATATGTTTATCTTGTTTTGGTTTACTATACAGATGTCAGTAACTTATTAAACCAGTTTTAATGTGTTGCTATAACACTCCTTAAACTAGCTCTCTTATGGTAAATTAAGTATGTGCATTTTAAACAATTAAGACTGAAAAACAAAGTTATAATGATACTAAAAAAGGCAAACCAGACAGAATTAACCACATGCCCTCTACCTACTACAAGTCTGTACAAAATAACCACATTTAGTCTTATTTTTAGAACATAAAACAGCTTTGATTAATGAGCTCATCAAACCAACAACATAAAGTAGTTCAAATGGTAAAAGCAACAAATTTAAACTGACTAACAATGTTTAAGTTTTCAAACATTTAGTTTTTATTTTTTTCTACTTCAGGATGAATAAATCTTATCACAGAAATCTGTTTACTCTATAGCAGGCATGCCCAAAGATGGGCCTCGAGGGCCACTATCCTGCAGGTTTTAGAGGCTTTCCTGCTCCAGCACAGCTGATTTCCATTGATAGCTGATTAACAGGTTTTTCCTGAACTACAATAATCAGATCAGCTGTGCTGAAGCAAAAAACAACCAGAGTCCTTTAAAGTGGTTCACCTCATGTCTGCTAGCTACCAGCCAGACCAAACCTTGTCAAATAAGCTAAAAGGGGTCCTTACGCTAACTCTTCCCCAGTAACAATTAAAGAAGGTTAAGAATAATTAAGCACAATGTCAATGAGTAAATCAGTTGATGTCATCGAGTCAGTCTGAGATAGCCAGACTAATATTAGCCAACAGACTATACTATAGGATACATCATCATATACATGGATTCTGTTAATGCTTGATACTGTTAGTACATCAACTGGCTGTAAATTTACCTGTGAAACGTTGCTCCACAGCCTGAAAACTGATTGTTATTGCAGCCAAATGCTACACATGTTGGCATGTTTATGGTGTGAGAGTAGGGAGTACCAAGTTTGTGGCGAATGGTATCAGGTTTTTGGCCAAACAGATATCCAGTGAATAAATAGTGATCAGTGGATCCAGCTAATTAATCAATATACCCAATCTCTAGTCCTAACACACAGCCAGTTTGTCATGCATTCCCAGAACAACACATGACAATATTCGGTTGAACTCATCCTTACTTTGCTAAAGTTATAAAAAATGACATCACCATAAACTCATGACATTCTGTAGGTGTAGCATGCCA
>JAUZNJ010028966.1:0-15714 GCA_034780135.1 Jordanella pulchra | reverse complement strand
CAACTCGGGGGGGGATGTTTCGGGTCGGAAAAGGAAGCGTAATTCTTACGGTTTAATATGCAAAAAAAATAATTGCTCTAGGGTTAAAGGGTTAAATGGCTCCTTGTCTTGGCTGTCAGGTTAAACAATGCTTTCACTTTTATCAATTCTGATTGACTGAACAGTACTCAATAAAGTACTAAAAATGTAGAATCTTGATTTATAACTTAACTCAGCTTAAAGCTTTTATCAAACTTCCTCTCTGACTTGTGTTTCTACCTCTCCATGATGCTGCTTGCTCACTGATGAACTCTAAAAAACCTTTAAAGCCTTTACTTGAATAACTTACATCCTGCAAAGTTTAAATTACAGTTAATTTAACTCTGTTTAGTGGTCAGTCACAATTTTCACAAGCATACCAACTATACAATGACAGGTTGAGTTCCTGTGTACGCGTAAATGATGACTTAGAGCATAGAATTCATTATAAATGACTATAAATCTGGTGTAACCGAGAAATGGCTCGGAGGTGGACAGAATAAAATAAAAAAGCATATACAAATTCAGGTGTAAAAAAGATATAGAGGTGTAATCAGTCCTTCCACTTCCTTGCCTATTTCCCCTTCCCACAGAGACCAGGGCATTAAGACGGTCTTTCCCTGCGTTAATTGTGTTCCTGTATTTTGCAAAAGGTCTCAGATAAAGTCAACAGATGAGTAGCTGTGTTATGTTATGTTATTTTGGATCATTTTTAATAACACACAACAGCTCGGAAAAACTGCAGGAGCTAATACCTGAAGTTCCCTTAAGGTGCGTTCAGACCAAAAGACCTCTGGGCATCAAAGTAACTAATTTACAAGCAGTGTTTATAGGTCCTGCGGCGTGTCCAAGCATCGGTAGCAGCATGTGTGTTGGAGCATCCTGGCGAGCCAGTGCTAGAGTGTCCAAGTAACGGAGCATTCAGTGCTGGAGTTTAGAAAGCTGAAAATTACAGCTTGACCCAGGGCGACAACCAATCAGAAAAGCTTATCCAGGACTTTTCTGAGAGACAGATACTACATTGATCTATTCTACAGAGCTTTCAGCTTGCAGAGAGCTTTCACTGGGTCCCAGCACTTATGCCCACTTGTATGCGGGGTACCTGCCAATCCGAACATGAACAGAATATTTTAGCAAGATCCTAATCCTGATGAACTGACACCACAGATGACATTTCGAGGTGTACTTTCTCTCTCAAAAAACATGCTTAAACTATTCTTTTCCAACTATCAAAGCAAAAAACCCCAAGACCCTTTCTAGATTGCAACAAAAGAATAACGCGGCTCAACAACTAGAGCACCCAGCATCCAGAGCATCTTGACTAGCATTTGAGCAGGTGTCCAAGTTTTGGCATTTAAGCATTTTGAAGACACAAAATCCACCATTTGAAAATGAGTGTGTAAGCACACCAACTTCTGAAAAACAGTAGTTGTTAGGTGATTGGTGTGTTTCATACAATTGGACTATCTCGATGTTCAATATAGTGGGTGTGATAGGTTAGTATTCTTTTCATTATTCCAGGGAAGTTTTTTCTTTTTTTTAATATTAGACAGGATTTGATGAATAGTACACAAGTAAAATGAATGTTCCATCCTTTTTATCTTTCATTTTTATCTTCCTGTTATATTAGTAATCCACAATGTTCCAAGATCAAATCATTCTGAAATGAAATGAGTGACTGATAAAGGCAACTTATTAAACAGAATATATTTATCAGTATGTATGAGAATGAGCAGGGTTGGTAATGCATAAAGGCTATGCAAACCCTCTCTGTTTTGTTTAAGTTTTTTTTTTTTTTTTTTTTTAAACATAATTTCCCTTACAGAATTGTGTACCACGGTGCACTGTTCTAACATGTAAAGCACATTTCACTGTTTGAGTAAATAACTGAACTGGCAAATCAAAAACACAAAATTGGCCAGAAAAAAACTGCTAGTAAAGAAAATATGAAATATTCATGGCAATTCAGGGTGGATCAGATAGTTCAGTATTTTTTTTTACTTGCATTTACTTTGTCATTTTTTTCTAACTCTGCTCCAAGCAACAGCATGAAACAGAAGAAATATTAATCTCCATCCATATAATCAAAGATCATAGAAGTGTGACATAATATTGGTGAGTGGAATCTCCATGTAATAACTCAACGAAAAATCTATTCATGTAATGCAAATTAAGACCTCATTAAACAATAAAAAAAACCAAGTAAAAACTTTTATTTACGTTCATAATCCTTAATCGACATGTGTTAAAGTGTAAAAATACATTTAGATATAAATAAAGCCTTTATTTTTGAAAGTTTTAATAATATGCAGTACCTTTTACAATTACCACCACCAGTAAAGATGGATCCCTAAGTCTTTAATCAAATTAGTATGTATGAGATTTATTTAATTTTTACCTACCTTCCCACTTTTTGTATTGGTGAGATAAACTTGGAACATCATGGTGTTGTCAAACTCACCCAGAGCCATAGCTCTGTTAAACCGTACATTCCCCTGCTCTTAGCGGTAATGATTTTATGGGATTATTTATAACTGAAATTGGTTCCAATAAAACATAGGATTATTGCCACCCCTCTAAATATGATTAGTTGATCTCTGGAAGTTGAGGCAGCATCTGAAGTAACTATAGAACCTGAACCTGGCTTGGACTGTTTTGATCCACTTTAACTTTCAGAGTAAGTAAAATTATTATCTTCATCAGGGGATCTCGAGCTCCCTTTTTATACTTATTATTACTTTGTTTTCATATTCGTATTCACACTTGGTTTAACTTCAAAAGTAAAAGATAAGTTTAAAAAAGCACACATCTATAGATTGTTTATTTCTAATATAAATGATTAATAATAAATATATATAATACATTGTAAAACTGAATGTTGACAGCAAAATATAATTTTCTATGTGGTAAAGCAGGAAAAGTAGTTTAGCTTAAAAATACAAAAGCTACCTTAAATAATTTGAGAAACATACCATCAAATCAAATCTTCTTCTTCTTTTCCAGCCTCAGCAGTAAAGCAGTGGTTTTCCTTTTGGTTGAAAGGTATTGTGTTTTAGTCCTGAGTAATTCCTTTCAGGCTGTCAAAAGCCTACTGAGTCTGTCAGATGGTGAGAGACATCTCCATGTAGTCTGAGATGCAAAAAAAAGCCCACACAAACCCACAAAGCCCCTGACAGGAGTTTACTGTTGAGTAAGATAAATGTTGAATCTGTGTCTGGTTTACACAGATAACATCTCGACAATTACACAAAGCTGCAACTAATTTTATAAGGGCTCCTTCAGTTTGTAAATAGCATGCGACTAGAAAACAAGCCATGACCTGAAGTATAATTGTATTGATTGATACATTAGACTTATATCTTCTATATGACCTAAAAATTTGACTCTGACATCAAGCTTTGACTGCTTTAATAGAATATAAAAATCTGTGCTGCGTTTGGCTCAATACATGGTTATACCTGAATAAATTTAGCTGTATTACAACTAGAAGATTCTGGAGATAAGCATGACTGTAAAGATGCTTGATATAAACTATCGGCGTCATGTATGTGTTTTGCTGATGACCCAAATAAAGGATGGCATGAGCATGGTGTAAAAACAGAACCAATTAACTTGGAACAGACAGGAAACCACAGGGTGTAGACAACATAGGACACTGTACAACATGGATTAATTGAACCAGGAAGTATCTATACTGTGGACTTTGATTTATGGATGCTACTAGATGGGAAACAGCTAATAAAGACCAGGACACTGAGACACTGAGGGAAAAGTTTACCACTAGGATATAAAAAAAAAGCAATAAAATGAAACATAAAATGTTGCAATCAAAGTAAACTCAGAGCACCCAACCCCCACAAACCGTCTCTAAGAGAAGCTTCCAGTTTTACCAAAAAGGTCCATATAAGAACAGGACAAAATAGCAACTCTTGACCAGGCAGAAGGAGGGCACTCCAAAAAAACCTTCCTGAACCTCTTGAAGAACCCTGGATCAAGAACTTAAAATCGATTATCTTAGGACCTCAAAGAACTTAGGTTGGGATATGGAGATGGAGGTAAGCCTCCCTGGACCTTTCACCAAAAAAAAGCAGGACTAAACAGACAGAAAGGTTTTCTTCTGTCTGTCAGGACCAGTTCCCACTCCCCAGCAAACTCTAGAAAATCAAGAGTTGGGTTGTAAACTGCTGGTCGACAAGTGAGTGGTTGGGACTGAGGCAGCTGTAGTTTGAGGACAGGAGTAGGTTCTTGTCTTCAGATGCAATGAGTGGCCTCTTATTGTGTGGTAGAAATGTGGGGTTCAAACAAACTCAATTGGTCCTGCAGCACATGGTGAGACTTCACCACCTGGTTAAACAGAGATTGGGGAACTGACTTCTGACTGATCCACTGGAGCTGAACTCAGCTGGGGATGATAGTGATGAGGAAGAAGACGAGAGGCTTCATGGGAAACAGGTGGGGAAATTTGTATCGTCTAGAAAACAGGTGGGCAGAAGGAAAGCCACATTCTACAAAACATCCATGCAATGAGTTGCTACACTTAAGTGCTGCCATAGAGTTTGGGGCTAAGCCAACGAGTCAGTGGGTTTTTTTCTGTCAGCTCTAGAAAAAAGAATAATTTAAGCATAATGATATAATTTCTTTCTGGTTAATAGACATGGCTTCTGTTAATACTATTAGGCATTTTATTCTACAGTATATATCTTTACATCCTATGGTGCCCAGATATTTTTAGGAGATTAGATTTTAATCTAAGGTTGGATATGTAACAAAAATAAACAAACATAAAAGCTAAAAGAAAATTATTATAGATCATTTCGACAAGCAATGGCAGAGTTTTTAAATCATCCAAGTTCTTACAGGTTCCTAAATGAATTTAAAAAGAAAACAACATCCTGTCATACTGGGTTAAGAAGCCCCTACACCCTCCAGTAACTCAATGTTGGTTAGCATATGCCTACATAGATGGTGAAAAATCTGTAAAACAATTTTTCATAAAACAGGTCATCAATGGTACACCAGCATTGAGATGTCTGAAATTAGATGTTTCTTTGCAAACTATTTGGTTTACTGAAAAATGTATAGTTAAGCTGTTTTTAAACCTCCACCATAAGTTTCCGATTTACTGCTGAAGATACCATCAGTCATTTCTCCTCCATTTTTCCCTGAAAATCCTGAAATGATTATAAACCGACTCAAAATCCTAAAAGAGACTTTTATTCCCAAGCAGCTGGATACCATTTCAAACATTATATGATAAACCTTATAACCCACTGCTTTTTCATTTTCCTTCTTTCTGCCTTCCTCCACTTTAAAGGCTATATATGGTTCCAGGCCCCTGTCTTTGACAGCTTGACAAATTTGTATTGCATTTAGACAGCAGCCTGAAAACAGTTTCTTATAGTCTCCCAGCAACAGGCCTATATAAACAATTTACAGCTGTGTTTGCATCTGTAGGTGGGAGTCCTGTAAAATGAAGTGCGGGGAGCCTCGCCATCCATGCAGGATGGCGTGTACACACTAATTGTTGTGCCAAATGCAACACAATAAATAAGTGAGAGCTCTGCCTGCCCTGTGGAGCCATGGTTAGGTTGGCATGAGTCCAACATAACAAGCTCTTTTTCAAATTCTGTGATGACAAATCCACAACGGTGACCCTGCAGAGACCGTTCGCATTCTGGCCGACTTTGAATACCATTTTTAATCTTACTATAAAAAGATTCAAAGAAATTAATACTACGGTTTGGTTGTTAGAACCTCAAGGTCTATCTTTTTATTAGCTCAGTGTTCTAAAGTATGATGAAATGGTGTTTTGCAATAAACAATAAAATCATATGTCTCCCTTGTGTCTTTGTCAAAATGCTGAGAACGGGCTGCTTCTTTGCATGAGGCAACATATTTAAAGTTGTTCAGTGAATGCTTCACCTCAAGAGACCTAAGAAATGAATTATTGGAGGAAGAAATAAATTACTTCTGAATAATGATAGTCCTTGAGATCTAGACAGGGAGGCGGTTCTACTCTATTTATTGTGCTGAAAGTCACTGAAGTTCAAACAGTTTGATTCAAAAGATCATACTTCAAGGGTACCAGTTCAATTAAATGTTCATACAAACAATAAATCGGTCAATCCATTCATTGACTGTCTATATTAGACTTCTTGAGGACATGTCACCAGGGATTTACATGATTTCAAACTTAACATGGCTGTTCTGAGTATTTCAAGCTGCAAATTTACTAGGCATTCCCACTGAACCTTCTCTGGTTTACAGCTACCAAGTGAGTTGTATTGTGTACACGAAAATGTCTCACTGATGTAAAAGAAAGGGGTGAATTTTTGCAGTGTTTCAAATTCATGAATGAGTAAAGGCTTCTTGAACGACCAATCAAATTCATTTTCTGATAACCTTACTCTTCAAACCTTAAAGAAGGATAAGACATTTATACAATAATGTGCAGTTAGTGACTCTTTAGTAGCTGCACAATGTTGTCATCAATAAAGACCAAAATCTCTTAGGAACATTTCCAATACCTTGCTTTATCTATGCCACAAAGAACTCAAACGGTTCAGAAAGAAAAAAGAGGTTCATCTCAGTACTAGTAAGGTTTACATAATAAAGTTGTTACTGGGTGTCTATCATAAGTAATAAGCATATTACAAATATTACAATCACATTATTCTTCTCTAATCTTGCTCCATTTTCCAGTTGTGTGATCTAAATGTGTTATTTCACAAAGATTCACACTGTTTAGATACTTGCTTTTTTTTTTCACCTACAACTTAAAAAGGCTTAAACGAGCTCAACACAGCGTTATGTTCCCACCTGGACTGCCAAGAGTTCATATGGGTTATTAAATAATGCAGACTAGCAGTGTTTTTCCTCCATACCTAATGTATGTGCACACCATTAAAGCCTGCTGCTCCAGAGCTGCGAACTGTTCCAGGAGGAAAATCAATATGTTATTTGAAGCAGATGATTGAAGCAAATAAATCAACACACACCTTCCCAGCGGTCTACACGTAACCTTTTTGATACCCTGACAAGCCGACACTCATTTTAAACAACAACAGAGTGAGTGTTAAGCTATCAGGGATCATTACCGAGAGCCACAACTCATTTGTAAAACAGACGAAGCCCTGAAGGGGTCAGGCCTCGTTTAAACATGACACCCTCCACTCTTACAGCCCCATCCATCTCATCACTCTCTGCGTCTCCCTGCTCCTTTTACTCCTTCTTTTCAATTTCAGCTCCCACAGGGCTCAAACGTAAAGGTCTTGCAGAGACAGTTCCATTCATGTTAAAAATGTGAAATCTTGTAGGTTTAAATACAAGTTTTTTCTATTGATTTTGTCTAGTATCCATCCACCGTGAGGACATACACATATAAGGGAAATTTGATTTCCTGAATTGTGCTTAGACGGTCAGACTTAATGCCGACAATGCAGACAAGACTCTTGCACCGCTTGTACAGAGATTGTATCTAGTACAGGACCCCTGACTTCATACTCCTGGTGTGCCCCCCACAGCATACCATGAGAGATAAGGTAGAATGTGTTCTCTAAGTTTGCAAACCACATGTGGACCAGTTAGGCAACTTCCCATGAACCCTCGACTACTCTGCAGTGGGTATAGAGCTTCTTCAGGGTTCCATGGCTGGGACCCCCAGAGGTGCATCAATAGGCCAGTCTCTCCTCTACAGCAGTTTGGTATAGATCTAGCTGAGAAGTGTGTTCCCCTTATAGTTTAAACCTATTTCCAAAATCAATGGGCCAAAAAAAATTAAACATGTCTCATCACTCAGTATATTAAAACACTAATGGATGTCAAACTGAAATTACTATCTAGTCATCACTATGTGTGAGTCTGATAGCATTTACTTGGCCGTCAACACTCAGCTTTGAGTTTAAAGAAAAGAAAAACAACTGAGAGCCAAAAGGTGAACTGGATGAATGTAGTTTAAAAGCCGTATTAAGACGGACACAATTGGGTGGTCAGGGTTCATAAAAAAGAAGACCTGGATTTTGGAAGCATGGCCTCCAGCTGTTCACCGACACACATTCAACCAGCTGCAGAGGGCAGAGAGTGATTAGAGTCTCTATATTAGTCAATGTTTCTCATAAAATGCCACCATGAAGGACTGACAGGCCCTACAGCTACCAGAGTACTCAAACAGGACAACAATACTTGAAAGAGGACAGATAGTGACTGAGCGGTGTGAAGAAGTATCTGTGCTGTTCAGCTTTACTGTAACACTTAAATGTTTTAGATAATCAGTATCTAGTTACATTTACAGTCTAAGTTACTTAATTAACTTTTTAAGAAAAATGTACTTGTCTTTTTTTTGCATCATCCTTTTTACTCTTACTTGAGTAAAATATCTGGCCTTATCCATCATTAGTAACTTCACTTGATTAAAAAACAGGTCTGTTTTAAACAAAAATTGTCTAAAAAGACACACCTACAGATATTTTCTGAGTGAGACCTTTGTTCTGTTTTGCAGCTTCTTCGTTTTAAAATTTGTTTCTGTCTGTTGATCTTGACCTGTAATCTGGAGGTCAAGTGGAAATACAGCAGTTTACTGTATCATGTTACAGGATATAACTTACCCTACTCTAACCTATACACATAACATGCCATTAGCAATGAGATTTCTGTAGATTTTACAGTAAAAATTAAAGAGGTTCTTTCCCCAAAAATTATTCCGAATGTTATTTATATTTATATTTTTGTATTATTTTGTCAAAATGTTGCAAATAACTTTAAGTGTTTTTGGAAATGTAATTTCTAAAACATTAAATCAAATGTTATAATCAATTAAGCAGCACTTGAGTAGCTTTTTCACCTAATACTTTTTTATTCTAACTTAAGCAATTTATGGGATTCATACTTTTAACTTTTACTTGAGTAAAAATATGATGAAGTAGTGCTCCTTTAAGTAAATTCTTAAATGCATGTTTGGTGTGAAGGATTGCTGTCGATGCAGTCAACTGGTTTTCCTTGGAAAGACAACTTTGAACCAATATGACAGTATTATTGATGAATTGTGTCTTTAAAGTGCCTTGAGGTGACATGTGTTGTAAATTGGCGCTACATAAATAAACTCCAGTGAACTTAATTTACATTAACTATTACTGTAACTCCATTTAAAAGCTCCTGCCAAATGCATAATTACAATTTTTGTTCAACAGAAAAGCTTAGTAAAGAAAACTGCCAAAATAAGATGTGTGTTTTGTGACTAGAAAACATTACTGGTGCATTTAAAAAAAAGACTGATTCTTAGGAATGCAAGCAAACAGAAAGCCACCTTTGACAATTTTGCACTGAGATCCTTTGAGGAACACAATAGAGAGTAAATCAATTTAATTTATTCTGGGAATATAAGAAATTAGGTTACACAGCAATAAATGCCTCAAAAAGCAATTAAAACTAAAGTGATTGTATCTGTGCCTTAATTTAAGTATCTGCTACCTGTGAGGAAAATGGGTGCATGACTATGCATAATAGAAAGAGAATTTAAAGATAAATGACGTATAGAAGACTCAGATATTTTCCCTTGATTTCTTCATTAGCATGTGGTTAAATCACCTTTGAAAGCAACCTTTAAGACACCCAAAGCAGGTACAATGACCGAAGGTCAATGGCCGGCTACAAAATAAACAACACAGCAAAATACTCCCAGAACAATTGTGCCTAAACTTATACTGGCATAAAACGGGAAATGAGTCAAATAAAGAGGTTACAATAAAGCAAGATCAGGCTATTTTACTACAAACAGATCTGATCAAGCTTTATTTTTATCTAACCTAATATTGTAATTTTTATCTAACCCCCTCAGTTCGTCTTTCAGTCTTGCTAACTAGAATATTAGCAATGAATACAAGTACTGGCAACTCGCTCAATAATGTTAAAGACTGCAGCTAACCTGAATTTTCTGAGCTAAATTAAATTGTTATTCCTGTATTTAACAATTTGTGTTTTTTTTTTCAAGTTTAGACAAATGAAAAATAGTTTTTCAGCTAAAAAAAGAACTGAAGTTTTGTTTTATGAGCCCAGGATGAGAGTGGGAAAACTCCCAAGGTCTCCCAAGACCAAAGGGATGTGAAGTCTGCTCAGCCTCTTCCAGCTGTCCCCTTAACAGGACATGCCTAGAAAAACCTCTAAAAAGGAAGGACCAAAAAGATTTAAGATGAGAACCCCAAACAACCTCGGCGGTCTCAAAGCAGATGTTCTAGACTTCAATTGAATTATCAAGCATTTATATCAAGTATTTCATCTCCAAAAGAAAATCTTTTACCAAATTCTTTGAAGTCAGTGAGGAAACATTTTATTCTCTTGACGTAAACTTTATGTAAACAGATAATGTTAACTGTAAAAGAAAATAACCTTTCGCTCAACACTGTTCAAATGTAAAACAAATCTATTCCTTGAAGTATTCAAGTATTAACAGATCCCAAGAGGTTCAGAACAAATGACTTAAAGATGCTTGTTAAGCTGATAGAGAAATCCGGGAACTGCTCACTGTGGATTTTCACTGAACAACCAAGAGTGCCTTTCAATGAGGGAACAAAATCCAAAACACTTCCTTCTCAAAACAATTCCAAGCACAGAGGAGACACCGAGGAGTGCTCCAACTCCTCTCAATCTCATCAGCTTTCCTTAACAAAACCACTGTTCCAGCTCTCAGCTGTTACACATCTTCCAATTTCTCCCTCAGTCACCGAGCAGTGCTAGAGTCCTCTGAATGGTAAGGAGTTTTTGATAAAAAATATTCTTGAAATTATTAAGTTGATCATTGGTAATATTGTTTTGGTTGACCAAGGATGCTAAAAAAATTCAATATTGTGTCATCAACACTTAAAGTAACATGGACAAACAGAAAAACAAATGATGACTCAAAATCTTTATATATTTATATACAGGTATGTACATTATGCATAAAAAATAGACCCTCACTAATTGTGGCTTAAGAACAACAAAAATGCTAAAAGGGGTCTGCATCAAAGGTTAATGTTTACATATGGGAAGGAAAAAAATTGGCCAAATGGGGACTAATTTTAAAACAGAGCTAATATGGTGCAAAAAATTAAAAGCCTTAATGCAGCATCAGGCAGGTTTAATTGCTTCCCTACCTGGTGTGTTGGGCTGAGGACCTACCAGAGCTAAATCTGAAAGGATCCACAGCTGAAGTGTTTGGATCAAAGGGGACTGGCGAGCAATTAAGGAGGACTGACTGGTCTGAGGATATTTTTTCTCTTTGTCATCATGTGAGAGGCTGCTTGTTCCCTTTTTTTTCTTTCTTTCTTCTTACTTTGGAAATAGATGTCATCAGAGCACAATTTGAGATGATGGGGAAAACAAAAAAGGAAATGTGCTGATTTAGACCAAGGGGTAGTTCATGTTTTAAATGTCTCTGTTCCACAGACTACATGTCTTTCATACCTAAAAGGTTAGCCCCCTTTTATTAACAAGAGATAACCTGATGGCACAGCCTAACTAAGGCACATAATTCCCCTGTTGTGTAAAAGAGAACAAAACAAAGTGTTCAGGGTAAGAGGATTTTTAGACAATTTGCCTCTAAATCCTCATGTAATCCATCATTGCTTAGTGTTTAACGCCACCTTTGGACTTTTTGGAACTATTATACTGAAATATAGTAATGAAATGTATTTGAAAACCCAACTATCAAGCTTTAAATACAGTTTACCTCATGAAATGTGTGAGGTTGCACCACTGCAGCGGGTCTATGTAAGCCATGTCCCGTTTGAAGTCTTCTCCACAGATCTCCACCTCCCACCGTAGACGGGATTCATTGCATAGTCTCTGCTGCCAGGTAATAGTGGGCTCTAAGTTGAAACTGTCAGAGGCTGACAAGAAATAAAGAAAAAGCAAAGCATTTATAAGCCTTGTGTAAGAGTGACTTTGAACAAAAGGGGGAAAAATCCAGGAAAATGGATGGATGGATGGATGGATGGATGGATGGATGGATGGATGGATGGATGGATGGATGGATGGATGGATGGATGGATGTTCTTACCTGACGTCCCACTCAACATCCAGGTATTAACTGTAAATTACATTAAAAGAGAATTGTTAGATACTCATTACTCTTTATTCAGAAAAAAAAACTTTACGTCCTTTCATCACAAGCTCTAATGCTTCTTTTTTTTGGTTATGCACTCAATATTCAGGCAAATATCTGTTGCTTTTGTTTGTGATTAACTAAATATAAATGCTTACAGGTGTCTTTTTCACAGGAGAACTCAGGTCTTTGGTGATAACACTCAAAATGCTTGAATAAATGTTAATTTAAACTCACAGAGTAAAGAAGGCAGTAAACCATGTGTTTCAATGAAGCCACTAAGATTTCATGTTTTTAAGAAGCCTTTTTCAAGCCTTGTTTCTCATTAGATCAGTTTTGCAATTAGTAAAACATTACATAATGAGATGGGATTGCACCCCCCCACCCACCACCCCCCCTTTGTTTATGTTTGTTTTGTTTTGGTTTTTTTACCACAAATCACAAAAGACATACTGGATTTTTTTTTTATTTGTCTTGCTTTTCATTGATATTTCCTCCACCTGCATAATTCAAGCATTGCGTATTATGTACATCGATAGTGTAACCTTAAGGTTCAAATCTTGCCACATTTTTGTATGTATGATATGCTCTGACAGACTAATATGGTGGTTAACTTATATGCAGATGACACAGTAATGTACTTGTATGCACATACCTGTATACCTGTATCTTCTACTTTTATACAGTAAAAGAAAAACTGTTTAAAATGCAGAGGACATTTTTCATCACTTTAAGAATAGCTAGATCAAAATTTCTAGAACATTCTTTGATAAGAAATTATCGTAAAATGCTGGAATCTACCTTTGTGTGTTACTGACTTTGCAGATAAACTGTATTTGAAGGCACCAGTAATTTTTTATGAAACTTTGGATAACATATAGCACATGTAATTTCTAACTGGGGATTGGTTTTGTCTTCATTTTGTTCTCATCTAAACTTCTTTCTGTGATAATATGTTGTAAACATTTCTAAACTAGTTATAAATCATTTAAATGAGACTACATTTGCTTTTTCGAATGAATACTATTTTAAACATATTATACTGCTGTTACATAGAGCAGCCAAAAGCTTCTTCTTGACAGTGTGTTTCACAGACCAGTAGGTAATCCACTAAGTTAGAAGATAACTCTTGATAATTTCAAGACACAATAATATGTATTGGAACAGGAGATCTATTTAATCAGTCTTCAATAAATTGATAAAAACAACACACTTAATGCATTAGACATTTCTGTTTCTATTTACTGCAGTACTGGTTCCGGTTAATTGGAGTTATAATAGAAGAGCCTATATTAGCGTGTTCAAACGCAATATCCCATGGGGAGCAAGACGAATGCATGGTGGAGAGGATGCATCTTGTCATTAATGATTAAAAGTCTACTATTCATGGAGCCGAGTTGTAAAGATCATCTAGCAACTTGTTGAAGGTAAACTACCTAAATTGTCAACATTGCAGGATCTTTACAAAAAGTTAACAGTGAGAGTTTAGATTTTTAGCAATAAAGACTTTGGACTTATCACAGCATAGATGAAACCAGCTGAAGGTGGAATGGTTGATTGGATCTCCATGCTCTTCCTCAGTATTTATTCTTTCATGTTCTGAGCCTCACATTCTACTTTCAGTGGTTTTGTCTTTCTATCCTTCTTCACGCACAGCTCCAGTAAACACTTCAAAAGAGGCACGGCACCAACCAAGAGAGTGAGCTAAATATAGAGACCTTTTTCTGACCATGCAAGGATGGATAATAGATGCATTGTTTGTTTTTTGTGTGTTTTTGTTGTTACTTGTTCCAAAACAACCATTCTATGAAAGAGAATAACAATATTAGCACACTCTACTGGAGAACCTTAACAAGGAGAGAAAGATTTTCTCTAAACAGGATGTTTAGGCACATTTAAGATCAGCCAACACTCTTAGACTGGTTCCAACGCCAAAAAAAAGATGAAATATTATTGTATTTATTTCTGCAATATTTGTTCTGCAGTTGAAAAAGAACTGAAGCAGTGGTACATGCAGCATCAAAGCTGTTGCATCCACCCTGGAGACTTTTATCAGTCCAAAACCTCTGCAGTAGCCTGGTTTGCCTGGTGATCAAAGGGTTAAATGCACAGTAGGATAGTCCCAGCATTATTTTCTACAGCATTGTTTTCTTGAGCCAGTGAAACAAAAGCCAAACACCCACTGATATAGCAGTTGTATAGGTAAGTAAAATGTTTCCTTAAAGTAAGCCAAGTCCATATGGATGAAATCCTCAAAAGCCACTGACCTCACAGCAACTTCAATCCTCAGACTGTGAGGCCTTTTTTATTGGAAAGGTCTATAATAGTGTGGTTTGTATTACGAGAAAAACAAAACGAAAAGAGGATGTAGTTCACAAAAATCATATCTTGCTGACTACGTTGGAGTTTGATTAGCACAAAAAAAGAAATTGCCCTGGGATTGATTTTAATCACAAAATGGATACTTTTTTTTTCAATGAATGAAACTATATTGCCTGATTTATATTCAGGGAAGTCTGTCAGCTCAGAGATATGCTATTAGCTTGACAGTGCATCTTTTAAAGAAAATCCCTCCCTGTTAGGCGTTGCCAATTAGACGAGAATGAAAACTCTGGATTGCTACCATTTTGCAGAGGCAGGGGCGTCCAGGTCCAGGTGGCGCACGACCCATGTACGGAACAAGCTGTCAGATGATCACTGACAGACCTTTGAAATGTAATTTCAATCTATGGCAAATATTGCAGAACATGTGAATACAGTTGGTAAGGATACTAATGATATCCAAATGTAAGTAACAACAAATAAAAATATTACATCATTTCATCAAGAGGATAACAATCAGCATTGTGATGCAGATTCAATCTCCAAAACTTTTTTCTGAGACTATTGAACTGCACAGCTTGTAGATATCAGATATAAGAAAATGAAAACAGCTGTTTCCAGTCATGATATTCTCTAAAAGACTTAAAACTCGATTTTGATCAGAAGGTTTTTAAAAATGAAAGCCTAACCACTCCCAGAGTTTCAGCTCTGCCCATTTTATAAGAATATCCAAGTTTATGAAAGGTGACAACGTCAGATCATATCACTGTCCTTTTTAAGAGATTAAACTCTTCCTGCCCTCCTCAAACAGGGACTAGAGAACTGTGAAGATACACAGAGACAGAGTAGCTGTTTTTTTCTCCTGATCCTCTGAGCTGCCAGAGCATAAAGAAAAGTTCTTTGTATTTGGTGATCAATACATCAAATCAAATGTCAGGGCGATGCACAGTGCACTCAAGTAACTGCAGTCTGTAAAACCCTTTTCCTGACTTTTAACTTGGCTCCCAGCCTTTTAGTTCCCCAAGGTCTCCTCTTGAATTTAATTCCCCATGGCAGTGAGCTTCAGGCAGACAACAGAAAATAACTTTTAACCATTCAATACAAAGTTGACTGGAAAAAGTTAAAGATCCATTTTTTATATGACGGACCGGGCTTTAGAAGAGCTTACATATAATTGAAAATGTTGAACATTGCTTCCAAAGGAAGATTTAATGGAAAAACTTAGTTCAAAATATTGTAGTCAAAAGATTTAATCTAACTCTTTTTTTGACTGCATCTGCTAAATCTAAAGTTATATA